>JADDOH010012335.1:0-14849 GCA_016648135.1 Agrypnia vestita | reverse complement strand
AAATCTGATCTTAGCATATTTAATAGAATTATAAAAGGGTCGCTCAGATGGTTTGGGCATATTGAGCGAACGAAAGAGGAAAGATATTGTCCGCGACTCGAAATCGCCGCGTACGTGAAGAGTGGCGGGATTACGGTAGGGGACAAGGATAAGGAAATAGGAAGGATTAAAGATAATGGACTGTATTGGGTCGAGAAGGCGGGGACGTTTCGACTCACCTTTGTCTCTCGGCGTTCTTCCAGATGTCACCTCACCAGATAAAACTGTTTCACTCGGTTTTTAACCTCGAACATTTACAGGACAGGAGGCGAGAGATTGTGTCCTGCCGCTTTTATAACAAGATTGACGAGAGTAGTCGAAACGAAAGGTAAACTGGTACTTGGGAGGGTAGGATTAATTCTTCGATAGAGACCAATCAGTGTTGCCACATAAGAAAAAGAAACAATATTCTGTAGAATCGATTTCTGTGCCAACGTGACGTCGCGAATATCGAACAGATATATAATGCAAGTGTTGTTGGCGCCAGAAAGTAAGTAGTTTACAATTGAGTCTACTGGCTTGGAATAAGTATCTTACACACCAGTGGGCAAAAGGCATGATGAGATTAAGCGATGGTAGTATGTATCAAGCCAAAATCCCAATTAGCTGAATTATCGGACAGCTATAAACAGTGGAGAACGGCCTCCTAAATATTGAATTTCGAGTTAACACAACCAAACGCTCTCCGAAATGGTTAACTTTGTTTTGAAAGACAGGCCCGGCGAAGGAGTTACCTGCTTTAATCACTTTGACGATGACCCAGAATCTGAAATTATATTAGTTTCCACGTTAAATTTAGACGGCGGTTATCTCGGATTGGTCAAAACCGATATTTGAGTTAATGGAAGCGTAGCTTGGAGATTTACCTTTATTAATGATTTTGCCGATGGCGGTGACGAACTTGGACCAAAGGGTGAAACTGTGTGAAATTATGTCAAACTGTTTAATCTGGAATTTAACGACGTTTATTCCTGTTTTCATCGTCGATTTTTGAGTGAATTAAAAATAGTAATTTGGTTTATATTATGTTTTTTTTCATTTTTTTTTATATGAATATATATTCCGAATAATGGAAGTATTCTTTGCTAAACTGAAAATTAAGTATATATGTTAATTATATTTTTCATTCATTTATGGAAGCGAGTCCCGTAATATTTATTAAGAAATAAATAAGTGAAATTAAGAGAAACACACAAATATCAAATAAAAAACTGAAAAATTATTCGGAAATCGACTAGCGGGAAGACGTCAAAGCTTTGTTTGATATTCTCGCAACAATCGATTACTCTCCTAATAAAAATGGAATAATATAAATAAGTGAATTAATAATTCAAAGAGAAACATATAACTATCAAATATTGACGACTTGTTAAGTGGCCGGGATAGTGAAATTGGTATCACGTTGTCCGCGGGTCTGGCCTGTGGTTCGAATCCAGGTTCCAGCATTTAATTATTCAGTTTTATTATTTGATATTTGTGTGTTTCTCTTAATTTCATTTATTATATAACATCATATATATAATTAATATCATATATATAATATATAATAATACAAAATAAATAATAATTGAAATAAAAGAGAACCACACAAAATAATCAATAACTTAAACTCGCAAACTTAAATTTTTGGCTCGAACCTGGATTAAATTTTTCGTTTTATTATTTGATATTTTATTTGTTTCTCCTTATTATTTTCGTATTAATATTACGTAGACTCTTTTTTCCTTTAATAAATGATAAATATGTTTAATATAGCAATATATCTATATATATATATATATATATATATAATATATATCTATATTATATAATTTATTATACGTATATATACGTCATTTTTGACATCGTCATCGCTTTATAACGCGCCTGCTGCAGGCCTCGCGTGCCACCCTGTTTTGGTACCCGCTGCAGCGTTATATATGGAGTCGTGTAGAACCGGCTTAAGGTTGTACTAGCTCCTAATTCTATTCGTCGGCAGCGAGACAGAAATGATCATGTCCGCTTCACGCAGCCCGGATTTATTAATGGAACCAGATTATCAATACAATTACAAGGCGAGGACACACCGCGTCATTCAACCCGCTTAAAGCGAAATTGCTTTACATCATTTGTGACCCATTGGAGCGGAAATCGTACCGCAATAGTCGACCCGTTTAAAGCATCAAAGATTGACATAACGTCGCGTAACGGAGTAATGGAGAAGTTTCATGATGTTGATAATACTATATAAAACTTAATGGAATTGAAAAATAAGATTAAAACTAATAAACCAGCGATTTTTTTCGAAATCTCTATATAAATGACAGAATAGATTATTGAATTTTATAATTTTTTTATTTTTTTTATTTATTTAATTGAATTATATATAATTGTGTTAATTACATAAAATATTTTTGAAAAACAGAATGAGAATATTAACGCTTACCCACTTTTAATAAAGAATTCAATTCTCGTGTTTAAAAGTGAGAGGCATTGTCATATGTGTATACATATTGTAAATGTAATCATTAGCAGCATTATACTAGAATAGTGAAAAAATATATAATGTAAGACATTAGATTACGTTATATTGACAAGGAAACATTAAATTAATTTATAAAAATTAAGAAGGCATTTTAATAACATTTTAAAGTATACATTGAGTGTTTTTGATAAGATTTTTTTTCAATTAGTGTATATTATAGATATCTCACAGAGACGAAACTGTATTAATTATGGGAAAGTAGGTATAGAAGTCATTTTGGGTGTAACAGGACTTATGACCTGTCTTTTTATGGTTGGCTTAAGTGATCACTTTACACAATTGTAACATTCGCCATTTCCACCCATGATAGAATATACCATGCTTATTCATTTTTTGGAAGTTGTATATATGTTCAAATTGCGTGAAAAGCTTTCATATATGAGTTGTAAGCGCCTTTTCCATGCGGCCTGTACAAAGGCATTTTCATTCCCCTAAATCCCCACAGATGTCGCTAATGAGAAAATCTACCTTGATTTTTTACGGAATTTTGGGAGCAATATACTTTATTGTGTGTAATGAAATTCATCCGAATACTTGCATTACACTAGGATACGCCAGGAAATATTATTTCCAATTTTTGTTAAATTCCTTTTTTACCAGTATTTACAATAATTTCATTTATTTATAATTTAGTTTTGAAATTTGTATAATTTTCTTCTGTTTTCATTTCATTATTGGGAAGAGCATTAAGGGGTTATGTGTAGTCAAAGGCGTAAAAAAATAGACGTTTTCAAGATTTTTTGTGGTTAATTTAATAATTAAACAGTTGTGTTAATTTTAATTGTGTAGGTACATAATACCAAAATTTTACACTATATTTCAAATAACTAAACCGAAAATTTCAAATAGAATTACTAATACTGGACCACGTTAGCAGCTCGATTCTTGACCTTGACGCCTGTCTTGCAAATAGTGCCTCACGGTGTCCAAAAATGAGTAGTTCTATAGTTTATCTAGTGCTCAATCGTGGCTTTTTGTCTTTACAAATTTAGCAAAATGGCGGTACTTGAAAGCGTAATTATGAATTTTGAGGGAAAAAATCACTCATTTATTATTTATTAAAAAAAAAAATAAGAAAAAAAATCCTTCGATTAAGCACTAGAATATGATGTATAAATTTCATTTAAATCTGTCGGGTAGTTTTTAAGATATCGTGGACACCGTTTTTGAAAACGTTATTTTGAGAAAAACGCAATTAAGCGATTAGAACATTTATTTCAATTTATTTTCATAATATATGCTTAGGAAAAAGTATAGGTGTTTGTTCTGATTGAACGCCCCTGCTGGTTATATACTTACGTAATTAACATTTTCTTAAAATGCCTGACCACAGAATAAATGTTTTAAATATTAAAAAAATTTACGATATTACATCTTCTTTATTTTAAAGCTATCCCGGATACGAAGTGTCTTCTATAAAATTTTATTGTTTCACCATTTAAAAAGGTTGTTGGAAAATTCGTAAACATAAACTAATGTTTTTTTTGTAATCTCCGCAATTTTTGCAAACGAGTACCTTAAAATATTATCTACCCCGACTCGTTGATTACTGAATTCTAATTAAGGGTTTGATTATAATTACCTGACCTTAGGCTGGGCCATCAATAAGGACCTGGGAGAGGTTGTCGGGAAATTGGAAAGGAAGCAATTTACAAATTGGTCGATGGGAGCATTCTAATTGGAGTTTATCGCGACTTGGCCGGCTCGGGCATTAATTGGGAGTAATATCACGCGGGAGTTGGCCCGTCAGCGCAGGACCACCGAGTCCCAGCCCATTTGAGGCCGCGTTCCAGGAAAATTCGGGAATTCAATAGCTGACACGGGGTGGATGTTCGTCCCGATCAAAAACAGGGAACGGGAGATTTGAAAATAGTGTCCTTGATCTGAATATAAACTAATATCCTTCGTGTTACCTACCACGCAGAGTACCAAGTCGTTTGTGCTGTTCTATATAAAAGAGACATACAAAGAGAGTAGCTTGTTGGTCGTATGGTTAGGACACTCGCCTCGTGATCCAAAGATCGCGGGTTCGAATCTCGCTCCAGACTAGCAAGTTAGTCCTATTTTCATAGCACAAGCGTTTAGCTTAGTTTGAAAATAGTAAGAATATTGATGTGACACGTATTCCGTATTCACATCTCTATTTAAAAAAAAAAAAAAATTCAATGCGATTCAATTCAATTTATTTGATAAAAAAAGTAACCCATAAAAAAACCAAGTTTTTATTATGCTCCCTTTCTCATTTACTAGTTGAATCATTTTTTTTTCGCTTAACATACGCATATTGGGCTTCGGTCGGGCGACGCTACGAAAGAGAGTAATAAAAAAATTCCAAAAATCCAAAAAAAAATTTTTTTTTTAAACAAAAATTTGATAGATCTTCTTGATTGTCGCCACGAGTCTGCTTGCAAAGTTTCAGTTCGATTGGATCACGGGAAAGGGGTTTAAAATGGATCCAAAGTTTTTTCGTCAGACGAGAAGACAAGCAGACGCCACGAGTTAATATAAAGGGAGTAATAACATATACATTACAAGCTTTTTAAAACAAGACTTTTAAAAATATACACATTAGATCATGGCTGCTTGATCATTTTTGACTAATAATCAAAGCAGAAATATAGTCCTGCGAGTTAATTAATTTTTTTCCAAATAACCCTGTATAAATTAAAATTCCTGATTCGTTAAAAATTAGAATACTTCTTAGTATTTATTTCGGCCGTGAGTTAGAGCTGTGAGAACAGCGTTATTTGGAAAACATTAATAAGATATACGATATGGAAGTTTGCATTTTTTTTTCAATATTTCTGACTTATTTTTTTACAAAACGTTGAAAAATCATTACAGTAACTTATGTCGATTACATTTGTTACAATACAAGTTAAATAAAATGATAAAAACCCTGCAGAAATTTCAACTGGAATGTTTTACAATT
Organism: Agrypnia vestita; assembly: GCA_016648135.1. Classification (NCBI taxonomy): domain Eukaryota; kingdom Metazoa; phylum Arthropoda; class Insecta; order Trichoptera; family Phryganeidae; genus Agrypnia; species Agrypnia vestita. Next base: position 9,354 of record JADDOH010012335.1, on the reverse strand, counting down.
GGAATACGAATCATTTTTATTTTATTTGACTTGTATTAGAGGAAAAGAATTAATCATTTTCGATATAATTCACTGTAATGACAGTCCAAAGTTTTACAAAAAAATAAGTCAGAAATATTGAGAAAATGCCAACTTAGATGTGGCATATCCTCCCATATGATTTTCGACTCATAATCAAGGCAGAAATATAGTTCTGTAAGGTTATTAATGCTTTCTAAATAACCCTGTATAGGTTTACACGAAATATCAATTATTTTTTTAATAAACATCTTTTATCATGAGTATCTACAGTTCTTTCACGTTGTGTGGAATGCGCGCCCTTGCGGGCTGTATAAGCCGGGATAACAAAAGATAATTAGATACGCGTTGAAAATGCGTAAGAAGAAATCGTCATAATAATGTTAAATATTTATTTAAGTGAATTTAGCGGACATTGCGTTCTGGCCAAAAGCAAGAGGAAATCCCGGTAACGATCTGCTTAATGGCCCCGATCTCTCTCATCCCCAAGAAAACACCCTTATTAATACCAGCCCGCTCTCTGCCGTGTCCGCCTCGGGCCGCGCCGAGAAACCACCCCCCCCACGGGCGTGGAACATTTTTCGTTTGATACAGGAAATAAAGATAATCTTCATAAAAGATCCCTTTGATAAAAGAATCCTCCACCGCGCTCGCAGAATATCGAATACATTTTATTCGCTAAACATTCAGCCGCTTCGACCGTGATGAGGAAGGTAATGAATATTTTTAATAAAAATTCAAATTACTAGCGACGATACTGTGGCATTATAACTATGCGCATAGACCACAATTCTTTCACTACGCTGTCTACACTACAGAGTCAGAGGCCTTTGATAAAAGAATCCTTCACCGCGCTCGCAGAATATCGAATACGTTTTATTCGCTAAACATTCAGCCGCTTCGACCGTGATGAGGAAGGTAATGAATATTTTTAATAAAAATTCAAATTACCACCAACGACACTGCGGCATCATAACAGCTTATTTCCCTATATGTAATTTATTTTCATCATATCTGTATACTCAAAATATAATTTTGAAAAAACTCAAAACTAACGTATATACAATCGTTAATTTTTGTTTAGAGTATTAACAAAAACAATAGATTAATAAACGCATACGAAAATATGATTTATGAATACGGGGTCCATCATTAGGGTGATGAGATCCGAAACGTCGGCCAGAGAGGCCTTTGATAAAAGAATCCTCCACCGCGCTCGCAGAATATCGAATACATTTTATTCGCTAAACATTCAGCCGCTTCGACCGTGATGAGGAAGGTAATGAATATTTTTAATAAAAATTCAAATTACTAGCGACGACACTGTGGCATTATAACTATGCGCATAGACTATAATTCTTTCACTACGCTAACTACACTACAGAGTCTATTATTCTGCCTCCAAAATTAGATAAAATCCAGACTGAAGTTCCGGATGGATGCATTAAATTTTTATTATTGGAGATTAATTATTCCAAAGAAAGATGACTTATAAAATATATCATCCTAAACCAGAATAGTGACTTACATAGACAACACACAACAAGATGTATCGACTTTAGTAATTAGGCCTCTCGGCTTGTTGAGGCGTTTAAAAAAAATAGTGTCATGAGATTGTGGCTGTGGGAAGCAAATGAAATACTAAAAATATTTATTTATATAGTAGATTCATAATCATGTTTTTTTATAATAAATTAAATCTACGTTATTACATTTTAAAGACATTATACTACCCATAATATAATCCAAAAGTTCGAGCTTATGGGAGGATTATTTACAAGCCAAATTAAAGTACAAAAGCAGAAACCATTAGAAGTAGTAATTTTAATTATATATACAAAAACCATTTGAGACATGTGGGCATGTCATTATCCGAAATCAAGGATTTGACTCCTTTCTTAAACTGTTCATATTTAGGAATGTTCCTTTCTTGAAATTTGTTTAGCGACAACAATGTATTGTACCTTTTAACTCCCGAGTATGTATGGTGATGCTGTGCCATGGTGGTTCTTAAAGTTGGTATCTTTAATTGCCCCTTTGTTCTACTTATGCAGTCTAAGGGGTGAGATTTATTCATAAAATAATCCCTATACATTTGGCAAAGGGAGTTTGTTTTGTTTTATTAACCACTTTAATTAATTTAATCACACAAAGTAACTGGGCATGAATTTAATTGGAGCACTGTTCCTAAATCTCACTAAATGTTTATAGAATATTTCATACAATAATACTCTTATTTTGTAAATCACACTAAATTTTACTACTGAAAAACATGTCTCTCATATACTAATGCAGGTTCGCACTATAAAACTTCTCGCTTGTCGGTAGGTACTTTCTTGATTTACTATCGTTGGAACACACGCGCGCTATCCACACTATTAGTCATCCCCTTGTCTGTGAACTGTCATGAAAAAACTGTGCGCAGCAGCCAGTCGATCCCTTTTTATAGGTATTGTCGTTTTCTCGACGTTTCCAGAGTTTATAAGAATAGTCCAGGCGATTACAGATTCCCGTGGACCATCCTAAAACTATCTAGAGTCTTCCAATTTTTATTTAAAAGGTGTATAATGGTGCTTCCATCTCGTGACTGCAGTATGAATATTGATGTCATATTTATGCAACTAGGCCTGTCAGACACTACCATATGTACCATCTATAATATTTTAAATGTAAGGTATTTTCTACGATTAGATAGGCCAAAATTCAACTTGTTTTCCCGGAACTGACCCGGCAGTCGGTACACCAATTTGCGAGGAAGTTAGGTACGATTTATCAGTTAAGTCAAATAAGGCTCTGCAGCTTAGGTCGGGGCGTTTATTCCATGTATAATTTACGGAGACACGAAAGCGAGGGAACCTAAATATTCATTATCAATTTCATACAAGGGTAGGGGGTATATGACGACACAGTTAATGACGGGGTGAAGCCTTGGGGTAGATTTAAGGGATGCCGCTCAAGGTTCACGGGGCTTTATTGATCCCCGCAAAAATCATACCGATAGTTGTGCAATTAATATCGAACATATATAGGTATATATATATATATATATATATATATATTGGTCTTCCTAATAATTATTGCAACACGATTTCAATAAGTATTCGAATTTTTTGAAGCTTTTAATTTGTGAAAATCTATTTTAACAATTATGAATAAGAACACTATCTTTGCTTTTTTCCACTACTTTATTTCTGAGTATCACACAACATATCAAAAACCTACGTTTCTTTCTTTAGGTGAGTTGAGATTGCGAGTTGAGAGGGATCGCGAAATGGCATATATGGGTCGAACAGGCATTGAAACTCATTGAAATTCATAGAAACCAATTGGCAAATAACATCATCAATAATCAAATACAACTCATGAACCTATAGATCCATTAAATCAATCATTCATTAAATACTAATCGCACTACACTCAAACACAAAATATATATAAATGTACATGTAAAATATAATTAATTGCAAAAATACATGTTACTAGAGTGTGCCGAAGACACTTATAATTGGGATAATGGGCATAGTCTTCACTACAACGTTTATTTCCTAATTATCATGTACCTATTATCCTGTTAGTGTTTCTAATATATAAATAAAAAAATAAAAAATAAAAAAACTGATCTGTACAGCAAAAATTTCTTCGCATGCTTAGATTTAAGTGTAATTTGAGCAGCACTTTAATATTAGGTCCTTACATATGAAATTGGCGTTTAGTATGGGAGGAACATAAAGCCGATTTTTTTTTATTATAATATATTTATTTAATCAAACTATGTACCATTGCTATCTATGCACTTTTGCCATCTCATAGGTAGTTCATCGATCCCTTTACTAAAAAAACCATTCGTACGGGAATCGAAAAAATCTTTGAAGGCGGTTTGGACTGCCCCTTCGAAGTTGAATTTTTTCCTTTGCAAGAAGTTATTCAAATTTCGAAAAAAATGGTAATCTCTTGGGGCAAGGTCCGGAGAGTACGGTGGATGTCTTAGACATTCCAATTGAAGCTCCTCTAATTTGGTAACCGTCTGTTGTGCAGTGTGTGGTTTAGCGTTATCATAAAGCAGCAGTGGCCTAGAGCGATTAACCAGCCTCGGTTGTTTAGCAGCTAGCTTTTCCATCATGGTTTGGAGTTGCTGACAATAGACATCTGCCGTAATCGTCTGGCCAGTTTTAAGAAAGCTGTAGTGAACGACACCAGCACTAGTCCACCAAACGCTCACAAGTAACTTTTTTGGAGTCAATTTTCGCTTGGGGCATGGTTTGGCTGGTTCGGCAGGGTTCAGCCATTGCGATGAGCGCTTCCGATTATCGTACAGGATCCACTTTTCATCACAGGTAATGATTCGATTTAAAATCCCTTCATTATTGTGCCGGTTGAGTAATGCAACGCAGCAGTCAACGCGCGTTTGTTGATTTGCTTCACTCAATTCGTGAGGTACCCACCTTTCAAGCTTTTTCACCTTACCAATTTGCTTCAAGTGGATTAAAACAGTTTTATCACTAACACCGCAGCCTGCAGCTAACTCGGATGTGGTTTGCGATGGATCCGCTTCCACAATAGCCTTCAATTCTTCATTATCAACTTTGGTCTCCGGCCGTCCACGGGGCTTGTTCTGCAGGTCGAAATTTCCAGAACGAAAACGTTGGAACCAAAAACGCACTGTGTTTTCTTTTGCGGCACCGTCGCCATACACATCATTAATCCTTCGAGCCGTTTCTGCAGCACTGGTGCCACGGTGGAACTCGTACTCGTAAATAACGCGATATTTCAAGTTTTTCATTTTGTAAACTGAGTGACGCAAAAAAAAAACAATTGAGGAAAAAACAAATGAATTATAATTTTCAAAACACAAATACATGAGTAAATAGCTGTATAAATTTGGATTTGGAATTCCTAACCAAAGAGAAGATATTTGAGATCAAATTTGCCAGTACGGCAAAACGCCAATTTCATATGTAAGGACCTATTATCTTATCGAGAGTGCTTAGAATATTTTCATATAGACAAATTGGAAGATAGAAGACTAATTGTTGACTTAATATTTACCTATATAATATAATTCATGGTAATATTGATTCAGAATTTTGTGTCGAACTTTGAATGTTCCTAGTCGCCGACTCAGGACTTATAATACATTTTCTCTTTCAACTTTCAATAAAAATATGGCCCACTTTAACTCTATATAGAATGTTGAGGAAATACAACAAAATAAAGAATTGAAAATAGAAAATTGACATATTCCATGACAGTTTCCACGAATATAAGAGAACTATTAACAAACTTGTGAAATTAGCTGTTTAGTCTCTTTATTCAATCTCACTCTGCTCAAGCTCACTCTTTTCTGTTCCTTCTTGAATATATTTTATCCTTTAATTTTATCACTATGTTTGCTGTGTTCACATTTAAGTGATGAAAAGCATTTAAACAAACTGTATTATAATTGTATTACCTATATCATATTATGTGTTTTTCATTGTTTGTGAACCATTAAAAAACAAAAATAAAAAAACCCTTCACATCACCCCTCCACACAAAATTCCCTTTCTCCCACCACCTAGATACCCCCTCCACTTTTCCACCCACAACCCATTCATCTGAGGCATACCTCAGTCTCAATTTACTTGAAGAAGGAAGCGGAGGTTTCCGAAACATTTTTTGCGGGCACAATGCAGCATTTTAGCCGTTATAAAAATAAAATAATATTGCCAAGAAATAAAGTATTTTATTATGAAATCATAAAGAATTACTGTTCACAAATTATATTGTAATCACTATTATGTAATTTGTACTTATTGTTACTATGGAGAGATTTTTACTTACATATCTGTGGGATATTTATTATATAAATTTATTTTATAAATATTCGGCCGGTAGGTACTCTGGTAATTTATTTCGCTGGCCGATTATAATTTGCAATAGTCGCCGTTTAATAGTGAATTGAATATACTAAATAACTAGGTACATTCCACAAAAAGTTATCTTTTAAATTTGTTCTTATGTTATTATTTAATTATTATTAATTTCCCATATATATTTTTTTAAATTTTGATTGTCTATACTTCGTTTTTTGATTTTTAATTTATAAGTATACATTTTATCCTGACGAAGGAACCGTTGGCCCTAAAACATGTTAATATTTTCAGTATATAAGTGGTGAAAACAAGGTAAATAATTAATAGCTGTAACCCATCAAAAATGACGGTACTTATACATGTCGGCTCCTAAGAACTAAGTATGTATTTATTTTATTTAAAAAAAAATTTTTTTTAGAAAAATAATTTTCGGAAAAAAATACTATAAAGAAGTTGCGGAAGTTACACAAAGTTACGGGGCAGACAAAGAGACAAACAGACGGAAGGACGGACGTACAGACAGACGACGAAATTATTATAATTGTGGGATAATTTTATTTATTTTTATTTAAAAAATGATATAAAACAGTCTGATTTGACGGCGGCCCTGTGTTGTATCCACTTTGAAATGTACTCTCCTCCCTTAACATCCCTCAGGATAAATAGACACAAATTCGATTTCGATTCCCCGATTTCATCGAATTTTCTTTCGGAAAATTCCCAGTCAGCCGATACACCAGCACCACTGTGGAATGCTCCATTTATGAAGTATTTATTGTGATGCTCCGCAGACGCTTCCCGGCTCTGTATTACCGAGCTCTCCATCTTACCCGCAAAGCCTCTATCTTACCCGCAAAGCCTCCATCTCACCCGCAGAGCCTCCGCGGGGCGGGGGCGCGTTCAACCCCGATCGGAGCGGGCGAATCTGCTCGAATAAAACATATTAATTTTTTATATTGTCCGTCTGAATCGATTCAAATGTCTTCCGAACAAACATTGCGAAATCTGGTGAATCGACAAGATAGATCTTCATCATAATAATTTTAAATTTTTTTTTTACAAATCAACTTAATTTATTTTTACTCCCTTTATATTAACTCGTGGCGTCTGCTTGTCTTCTTCTCTGACGAAAAAACTTTGGATCCATTTTAAGCCCCTTTCCCGTGATCCAATCGAGCTGAAACTTTGCAAGCAGACACGTGGCGACAATCAAGAAGATCTGTCCAATTTTCGTTAAAAAAAATTAATAAATTTTTGGATTTTTCAAATTTTAAATGGTTTTTTCATACGACTTATTCAGTTGTATGAAAATATTTCAACGCGTCTGGTAGACGCGAAACCTGATTATAGTATAATTTTGGATTTTTGGAATTTTTTTATTACTCCCTTTCGTAGCGTCGCCCGACCGAAGCCCAAGGCGTAGGTTAAGCGAAAAAAAAATGTTTCAACTAGTAAATGAGAAAGGGAGTATAATAAAAACTTGTTTTTTATGGGTTACTTTTTTGTATTTAACATTTACATAACAAGCATACATCCAATACGCTAATTTAAAAAATAATGGGTTATAATATATAAATAACATGAATACATTAAACATAATACGCAGTGACTATCTGTGCCCGCGGCTCCGTACGCGTAGATTTTTAGTAACTTTTAGTCATATTTTATCGACTTGTGTATTAAATTCAACATAAATACATATGTCGACATTTTTTTAGAACTTTTTGAGTTCTGTATACTGTATTTGTGGTGGAACAAAGTGAGCAATATGAGCTGCTGACAGGTTCGAAGCCGTCGGTTAGCAACTGCACCATCTTGCATGTATAGGTCTTTCCATTTAAGAAAGAAAATTGAATTAGTATGTGTAAGCCGTGCGTACGACGCGACGCATATGATTTTGTTGTGTTGGTGTCTTAAATGAATAGAACTCTCCTTCATTGGCGTTTTCTTTTTATTAATTTTCATGGTAATCTTTTTCGTCCCGTTTTCCTAATATACTTATGCTTGTGCTGCCAATTATCTTTCCCTGTCTTGTGCTGCTCTTGCATTCGCAAGACTTGTTTGAAATACCTTAATTGATATATTTCTAAGTATATCTAGAAGTTTTGGCTCTATACATTGGGTCTTCACTCCCCTAAGATAACTTATTTCGGTAGCATCTAGTATCTATAACTCTGATTTCTCGTACTGATGAATTTCGTATTATTTTCACTTTGTAAATTAAATGATTTTATCATTTATTTGCACCTACTTGTGTGATCATGGCAGTGTAAAATGAATAATAGTCGCGAATATTTTATAGTTTTGACATTCCTCTATCCGTTGTCAGCTGTCGGCGCGGAATTTTATTGTTAAATGTAGACTTTATATTGGAAAATTCGTGTGAATTGTGATTAAACTCTGAATCTGTGGATGGCACATTTAGCACTTTAAATAATAAATAACGTTATTTATGAATCAAATAATATTGAAGCGAAATATTACAAGAATGACATTTACATATTATCTAGTTAGAAAGTCATCTGATAGCATAAAAAAACCGGTTAACAAAAATGTTTTTAAATTTTGAAAAATGTTTCTAAAAACCCTAAATATTTTAAAGGATAAATTTTAACACGAAAAATATCCCGTTTAGAATGTTACTTACGTATGTTGTAATACTTACGAATGTGAAAAACGTGTCACATTTATATTAAGATAGGACGATTCTTTTACATGTCGGTTCCTAAGGAGTAATCATTTATTTATTTATTTACATATATAAAATTTATTTACATACATTATAAAAAGAAGAAAAAATAGAATAAAAAATAAAAAATAGAAAAAACTTTTTACTTATTTTTATTATAAAGAACAAAAAAAAAGAAAAAAAAATACTATAAAAAAATATATTTTCCATTAAAAAAAAATTAGCAACAAAAAATACTATAAAGAAGTTACGGACGTTACATAAAGTTACGACGGACGGATGGATGGACAGACAACGAAATTAATTAGAAATGAATTAATTGGGATTATTTAAAAAATAATTATAATTAATTATTTTTAAATAACGAAATTAATTAATTGGGATTATTTTTAAGCTAAATGCCTGCGATATGGACATAGGACTAACATGACAGTCTCCAGAAACTGTATTCACACCCCCGACATACATGTACGATCAGATAAATCAAATATAAGAGGATAGCTCTGTTAGAAGCATTGAAAATCGAAGAGCGTGCATGAGAAGATATACGAAAGTGGTCGAAGCAAGGAAACAAGAGTGTGTGTGTCAGGAAAGAAGAGTGTGGCATTCTATCCTCTCTGCCTACCTCTATTGAAAACGGCGTGAAGATTAGTTAGTTAATAGTTAGTTGTGTCGGCTTTTTTGCGATATTGTGTGCTCTTTAGAGAACTGATTAAAAAATCTTTTTTCGAAATATCAAATATCAATATTAACAAACACATACATTTTTAAAGAGTTATTTTACTCTCGAACTTC
>JADDOH010012334.1:0-103009 GCA_016648135.1 Agrypnia vestita | reverse complement strand
TAATATTTGTAGGCATGGTTGCTGTTTTGCTAAATTTATATTATGACACTTATTTCTTTCATAGATAAATCACACAATGTGTAACAACGGCTAAACATCGAAAGATTAGATAGACTAATGTTCAGTTACATCACAGATGCTTAAAATCTCTTTTTACACTTGTGTGAATAAAATAAATGAATAATATTATATTTTAACGAAAACAATAGTTTTTTTCGTCAGGGTGATAAAAACTACCCTGTCGAAGAAAAACATAAAAGTTGTTAGCGCCAGCGCTAGCGCATATTTAAAAACCCGGTTTTATGTGTCCCCGCTCCCCTCTCCTCACCTACCACCCGCAAGCACAGGGCCGCTCAGTACGAAAAACGCCGCCAACGCAAAACCAGCTCAGTCGAACGCGACCGCAAATTACTCTACCGTAATAAGTCTACCGCTGAAATACCGATAATTTTAAACAAAGATTTGCCTAACCACGCGAGTGTTATCCGACAACTACGGAAGACACCTCGCCGCTCGTTGTCTGGGATGATAAAGAGACAGAAGAAGGGAGCCAGCGATCCCGAAGGAAGAATAAGGTGAGTGCTTGCCTCCTGTCCCGTCATACCGTTACATTATCTCTCGAAAAAAAGTATTATAAAATCACACTGACTATGGAAACAATTGTTTTCGAAACTGGTTGGATGAAATGTGTAGGTACTTACATTTAATTTTAATTGATTTATCAATTAAACATATTGTGTTGTGAAATTTCAATTGTGGGTCATAGCTCTATGATATTCCAATTAAATGGAATCAATTAAACTATCTAAGGAAGATATTAAAAAAGTTTACTTTGCCTTATGTCATTCTCGGATTGAGTATGGAATCTTAGCATGGGGATCTGCCACAACAAACTATATTAACCATTTAAATATATCGCAAAAAAGCATTATAAAAACCATTTTAAAACTTCCAATCAGAACGCCCTCAAAAGAGATCTTTAAATGTTTTGACGTACCGAGCATGAAACAAATATATGCCAAGAGTATTCTCTTACACCAAATTAAAGACACAAAACAAAACAATAGAACAGCGGCATATAATACGAGAGGCAGTAAAATGGTAAATAGAAATATACCAACTTACAACACAACTTTTGGCCAAAGAAGCTATATCTACTTTGCATCAAAACTCTACAATATCCTTCCCCCAACCTTCAAAAATATTGAAAAGATTGAAGGGTTCAAAAAAAAGATAAAAGCACGGCTAAAACAAGTCGATGCAGATAAATTAGGAGTATTGAAAACTTCTCAGTAATTTAAAAATAGAAAATAAATAAGTATAAACCAGTCCGCCTCAGCACAGGAACCCCTAGTGAGGAGGACTAAGAACAATAATATCAACAATTTCATTATACATACATATTATTATATTAAACATGTACAAATTGTATCTAAATAGTACCTAATGAAAAAAAAAATTGAAAGATAAAGATGTTTTTCATTTGATAGATTTTTCTACATGCCTTTCTAATTGATTAATTTGTTTATTAAAATAATAAATAAACTTATCGTTTACATAAGCACTAAACATTAAATATTCTTTAAATATGTGTTTAGGGGTTTAGAGTTGGTTAGGAGCAATCGCTTTTTCGAGTCACCACTGTCATGCGACGGGAAAGCTCCAAAGGCGTAGAATATTTGGTGATTTATTATCTCGATAAAATAAGTACAAAATAAACATGAGTATGATTATAAAGACGATGATAGAAACTCTATGGGCCATAGACTCCGGCCGCCGCCAGAGGTCGGTGACAGACTGACATGCCCGCTTGGGGCGTGTGCCTCTTTTTATATAATTTACGAACAAAGGAGTCTTCTGGAGTGCGGCTGTGGTGCGTGTGTGTGTGAAGAAATCGTCCGAAATGCTGATGGTGCAATGAACTATCGACCGCGCGAGTCTTGCTCGTGCCCCGATTTGCTTATGTGGCATTCCTTGCCCCTGTGTGTGTGTGTGGCCTAGATTGGTGGTTTTCTGTATTGTGGTATGAATTCCACATATGTATGTATACAGAATATGTTATTATATAAAAGTGTAAGTCTCTTTTAAAGAGTTGGTCTTTTTTTGGAGAGGTACAGCGAGAAATTTATGTATTATTTATAGTTTTTAATAGACTAGAAATTTTTGTTATAAACTGTACGCTATATAAAATAAAAATAAATGAAAAATAATCATTAGATTTCCTTCAATAAATTCTTACCATAAATAAATTTTGCGCAAAACATAATTTTACATTCTAAAAATACGTTTTTGGCAAACCAGTAATAAATGTTGAACGCAAAAGAAAATAGTGAGTACTAACCTCTTTGATTCAATGGAAGAAATAAAATTAAATCCATTTAAATCATCATTGACGGACGAAACTCTCCACTCTGTGTCCAAATTGAACGCGGTCAAATTCTGAAATCAATATGGATAAACATCATTTACGTACAATGTAATTAATACCAGTTATGTGAACCATAGTTCCGAAATAAAAGAAATGTCACTTTTGACAATTATTTCAATAGTATTGATGTTGCAAAATCTTAGGTACAGAATGGTCTCACAATATTTAGAACAATGAGAAAAATTAAGGCTTGTGTATAGGAACTTTGGTTTTTCTAAAAATATGACATTGGTCTCGTATGTAGGTACCAAAAAAGAACCGTGCTGTCATTTTCTTATCTACGATGCATCATACAAAAGAAACATATGTAAGCAATAATAATAAATCCGAAATAACTTTTTACTATAACTCCACCAAAGGAGGTGTAGAGTGTAGATATGTATGACCAGATGGTTCATGAGTATTCAGTTCGAGGCAAAAGAAATAGATGGCCAATATATTTATTTATTTCTACGGTTTACACCTATTTTAATAAAATAAAAATCTAATATATATATCTAGATAACAGTGTACATTATATATGTAAATACATATCTGCACGCATGATCGTTTACAAATGTATACATATACATACATACATACATATGAAATTTATAAAACAATATCCTTTGTAATAATTGTTGTTTTTTTGTTTGCTAGGTGATTTGATTATGCAAGAATAATGCATGTGTAAAATGTGCCTTAAATAGACGCAAGAGGGACATTCTTCTGCACTGATCCAATCCCCTCATAAAAATGAGGTTTTGTTCATCTCTTTGCAAATTAATACTCTGTGACAAATTGTTGCATTTTTCAAAATATTTTAGATGTTGTCGGCATTACATCGCTAATTTTATCAAACATTATACGACTAGGAAATGTGACGAATACAAAAACAATATCTTTCTTTCAGTTCATCACTTTTCTTTTCATCATATATTTTTTTAAGTTTAATTTATCATATTATTTATTGATATAACGATTTAAAAAAAATTAAAACTCCGTAAAATCACATATGCAAGACATACGATTAAATAATTATCAAAAAAAAAAGATTGTTTATATAAATCTACTTATATTATTTGATTTATTACACCTACATGTTTCGGAAATACCTTTCCATAAAAAAAAAAGATTATCATTCATTTGCGGATCTACACTAATGTACGTAGAAGTATGTACATACTGTTCAATCATACTAGGTATGTATTTTTTACGTTTATAGCGCTAATTTTGTAGTTATTATTTTTTCCTAATTTTTAACAACATTAGTGTTTGTTGTGTTTTATTATAAAACTTCTCTTTATAAATACTTCGTGCGAGAAAGTCTGTGTGCTCATAATTACCTCCGAAACACTAGCCTATTTTATTTATGTATTTTTTCGAACCTTAGATAAAATTGTTAATTTCTATTATCATATTACAATACATTGTAATGCCGTCATATATTAGTCGATTTTTTAAGAACGTGTGCGTAACACTTGCCTTTTCAGTCACACAGTATTTATGGAAATTCGCTGTAACAGGTTCACCGGATAAAATCGTTGTTACTTCCTTTGATGCATCTTGGTATAGTTTACTTGACTCGAAGTCTGGAAAAAAATAAATTTGTGTCAAATATTTTGTCAAATATATTTTGTCAAATTTGTGTCAAATATAGTGTCATATATATAATATATATTATATATATATATATATATATATAATATATATATATATATATTATATATATATTTATAATGAAGGTTTTCACGGGTGTTAGAAATGTTAGTATTAATTTCTTTGGGGGTAACCCGCGTCAAAATCTGGTCCTCAGAAGGACCATTCGTCAACGAGGGGCGACCTTTATTGAAACGAATGAATTTTTCGTAATCGAAGTGTGACGATACTTCAATTTTTGCAAAAAAGAAGTCAGAAATATTGAAAAAAATGCAAACTTCGATGTTGCATATCTCCTTAACTATTGATTTTAGGTCATGGTTGCTTAAACATTTTTGATTCATAATCAAGGTAGGAATCCACCTGTAAAATATAGTGGATTAGCTCTGTTACACCCTGCATGATAGCTTGAACATTTTCGACTCATAATCAAGGCAGGATTATAGCCCTGCGAGGTTATTAATGTTTTAGAAATAACCCTGTATATCAGTTAAATCGTGCACAACTCTGTACCGTCTTTCTCTGGTACTCCCACAATTCGCTGTACCTTACTTCACTGTTCAGTGTTCGATTGGTTTCTTACGTAATGGGTAAGTACACTCGGGCCTCGTATAACACGGTTATATGGTTCCACAAAAACCTCGTGTAATCCAAATCCGTGTTATACAAGGTTTGAAGTTCATACAATATTAGGGTTTGCGTTCCAAAAAAATTATTTTTCTTAAACCGTGTTATAAGAAGCGTGTTGTACGAAAAATATGCCAATTTATTCATCCGTGTTATATAAAATAGTGTTATATAAAACCGTGTTATACGAGGCCAAAGTGTACCTTTTTTGAAGTCGAGGCGAAGCGACTGGTTGTCGGCGTCGCATCTCGCCCTGTGCTCTTTCCTGTCGGCCGAGAGGTAGGTGAGCAGTTCAAATCCCAGGCAGGTGCCCCAGAGGGGAAAGAAGTCTCCCGCTTGGTTCAAATCTCGAGCTATTTTGTAAATGTATTCTCCGGCATCGGAGTAACCATTCGCCTTTTTGAACCCGGCAGCGCCACCCGGAAACAGGACTCTGAAAGAGTACGTAACATCTTATATTAAATCTCTCGCAAATAGATATAACTATACCTGCCCGGTCTCTGAGATCCCAAACACTATTCCACACAAAGGTCTACAACTCTCTCCTCTACCTAGAATGCTAAACCAGTACAACCAGGTCACGTCATGTAACCCCAACATTGACATATTTCACATGACACAACCTCAGTTTAAGAGAGAAATTATATCGCTCCTGACCGAAAATAGTTTGATCGTGTAAGACGGACTCTTCGGAAATCAACCTAAACAAAAAATTCATAGCCACAAAGCGCGGGTACACATTTTCTGACTTAGGCCCGGTTGTTTCAAGTTCGATCAAAGTAAGCGGTCGATTAAAGCATAGATTTTTACGAAAACGGATCGTCTGATTGGTGGAGAACGTAAAAATCTATGCTTTAAAAGAACGCTTACTTTAATCCAACTTGAAACAACCGGTCCTTAGTTGACCTGGGAGCCTACATGCCTATTATGTCGTGCGGAGAATGTGAACTTCGTTCATCTTGTAATCGCTTACTGTAGTATACTTGTATTGTATAATGTATTAATGTTTTATTTTAATGTATCATCGTAAATTGTAACTGTACTAATCACCTTGTCCTAAATGACTATCCATTAGGGTCATTCTGACCTGTCGATAGTCTTTAAATTAAAAAATAAAAAATAAAAAAAATAAAAAAAAATAAAATAAAAAAAATAAAAAATTACATTTTTTCGTAATGTAGTGGTGATTGTTCAGATAATCACTTATGTATACTAGCTGTGCGATGACGGACGGAATCGCCACCACCGCACGCGGGTCGGGAATTAGAAAACATTTTTTTTCCTTCCCAATCTCCGCCGATAATGACTGATATTCTGACACCCGAGATACACTAGGCTGAAGCTAACTACGTCCTGGCTTAAGTGATCACTCTATACGATGCAACGTTCATCAATTCCATCGTAAGAACATCCACGTATTGTCAAATTTTTTAATGTTGTTTATTTTCCAAATCTGAAAACCTTCCGTGTATTTGATGGAAGTATTCTAGAGACATCTGTAGTCCTTCTTATGAAATGATATAAATTTCGCAGCTGGTAATGATACCTCCATATTTTTAAGGCGGAGTATCCTAGTCCCTATATATATGATATACTTCCGAATTATTAAACGTATACACAAGAATATTATAGTGGTGTTTTGCTTCTAACCCCCTCATATCCTGTACATATATAAAACGCATACAAGATACGTCATTCGGTTTTAAGGGTTGCTTTTATTTTTTCTTAGTTTAAATGATGAATTAATTGTATTTAATGATATATATTATTAGTGTTAAATACCTACACGAAAAAATTAACGATCAACGCAAATTCAAATTATATTAAGAATAAATAAATCTTCCAATGTTGATGTCGTAATGACCTTCAGTCATATAATTAATTTTAATTATATATTTTCAAAATGATTCGTGCAAATATAAAAATAATAATGCGTACTTTTTCAACTTGTAAGAATTTCAATAGATTATTCATATCAATAATTTCTTTATGTTGTTTATACGAAAAAGAAGATAGAACATAATAATATGAGGAAATACTTGCCCGTTTATTTTACTCATCAAATCCTTGTAGTAAGATCGCTTTCTTCCAATCCTGCAATAATCATATACGATTATTATTTGATATTTAACAAATTTATTGTTTTATTTTATTTTGTTTACATACATGGCAATAAAGCCTACACATTACAAATTAATAATAAAATCACTGAAAAAATTAAGTAAAAATAAAGAAAACGTTTGTTAACAGAATATGTACTTTTTTAAAAAAAAAACTAGATGCTTGTCTGCTTACCGCAATTAATTTAATAGAAACGTAATTTGTTATATTTAAAAACAAAAAAGGAATTGACAATATTTAGGATGGTCACGTTAGTATGCAGGTACATTCGGAATTTATGTATTGTTCAAAATGGGAGATCCATACATGTTACCAACTACAGGAAATGAGAATCCTAAATTGGCAACGTTCCGATTATCTCGTGTATTGTAAATATAATGAAATGCTAAACTGAAGGAATTGCGCACTGTCGTTATCCATCGCAATATGTCGAATACAATAACACAGCGGAACTCTCTGGAACGCCCCACAACACTCTGGAATTATCTACAAATTTGGGTGACGGCTGGAAGCGAGGGGAACATTCTCGCAATCACCAGAAATGCACAGAATAATCTCGGAGGTTCGAAAAACCAACGTGTTTCGTATAAAAAGCGGAGCCAGTACCGCGGCGGAGGATTATTTTTGTCTTGATATTTAACCGACGCGACATAGCCGGCGATAAAACCGACCGCAATGTTAATTAATCGAAGCAAAAGATATCGGGCGAATCATTTACGAGGAAAATTTACGTGAATTCTCTGCGAATCTGTGTAGGAATATTTTAGCAAGCGATAAAAAAGTGTTTCACATACGGGTGATTGATTTCAAAATTGTGAGAATTAAAGAATAGTGTTTTAATTAAATTTGTATCCAGGGGCTTTGCGAATTTGTTAAAATAATTAATTAATCGCTGATTAATTTCCAGCGATTTCATTTGCCTCCCACAGCCACGTCCCGTGACAATTTTATAAAATTATAATTCACCTCGATTAAAAAAATTGTAACCCATTGCGAGAGGAGGTGGTGGATGATTACAATATTATGGCTCTGGTACATTTTTTTCGTTTTTAATTCCTGACTGAAAGTTTGGTACCTATCTGTGACCCCACTTTCATAGGTACCTCAATCTAGAATCCACCAACGAAAAAAAATCTATCGGAATACGAATAAATATTGAATTGAAATAATACACGTTGTTTAAAAAAAAATTAACTGAAGTTTTACAATCACGTAAATTGTAATTGAAAATAATTGAATCTATCTAGAATGGTACTTTTTGAAATACCTTTCAAATTAGTTTAATGAACTTACACGAAGTTTAATAATTATGCGTATTGTAGCTACGATAACTGATTAATTATTAACTTAGCGAAATAATTTTGTGGTAACATCATATTAGTATAATTAATAAAAAAAAATAGAATATACTCCGATTTTTTAATTTAATTTGTTAGTATACCTACAATTGTATCCTAACAAAGGGGCCATGGGCTCTGGAACATGTTGATATTTTTCAATACAGAAGTGGTGAAAACTAAGTATATTTTTATTAATTAAATTAGATTTAGTTCACGCATGCGAATGCAACTTATTCGTGCACATATTCAGTTCATTGTGAAATTATAGTATTGCAATGACAGGACGCAGAAACAGAAGAAGAAGGTATCGTATAACACACTTCTAACGTACGCCATTAAGCTACTGATACACATGCTTATTAGTGGCACGTGAGCATGCGCAGTATCGACCTTCTTTAGCCCTTGCTTATTAGTGGCATGTGTGTACGCACATTGCTAGTAATGAGCATGCCACTGTCACTCACCATGAGAAGGGGTATCTTTGGAGCATGCGTGGTCAGGCTTGCCTATTATGAGCAAGCTTTTGACATTCGCGGGCTTCGCGGCGAGTATTATCAATGCGATCTTCTCAGTCCGCGACAGATGAAACACATATGGCGCGTTGGGGAGATGATAAAACATTACTTTTCGTGACTTATTATAGGAATCACGAATGTCTGTGGAATACTCGGTCACCGTTGTGTATAAATAATATAGCGAGAAATAATGTTTATGAAACTTTATTAAAAGGCATGAATGATTCAAATCTTACAATAAAAATTATAAAAACTAAAATCAAAAATGTGCGGATGGAAACTCGGTAACTGTTTTGATTTATTGGTTCACTTGAATTTTCTATTTCGGTTTGCAAAGTTTCCATTTTGAACAAGAGCGTCTCTATTCTATGACAAGAGCATGCCACTAATAAGCATGTGTGTTTGATTGTTAGCTTTGAGCATGCTTATTTATGAGCATGCCACTAATAAGCATGTGTGTTTGATTGTTAGCTTTGAGCATGCTTATTTATGAGCATGCCACTAATAAGCATGCTAATTAATGAGCAAGTGTGTACAGTCATTTGGGCATGCTTATCAGTGGCATGCTTATTAGCATGCCACTAATAAGCATGTGTATCTGTACCTTAACAATAACAAATTCACTTACCATATTGGCACAACCCTCGCGCCAGCTCCTTCGATGAACTTCACGTACGAGGCGGCGATGTAGCTTTTATACATTCCCGGATAAGTTATCGCTTCCAAGCCAGGCGACATCTCTTGGCTCAGAACTCCGATGATGGGCCGCTCATTGTCCTTTTTGATCTCGGATCTTGCGACAGTCGCGAGCGAGAGATGGTAGATAAACAGGATGAATATCACGGGTGCCGTCTTCATTTTGAGATGTCCAATGGGAAAAAACAAAATTCTACACCTCGGCCAAGTTTATATACTTTCCCACCACCGTATCCGCGATGACATCACCGTTCCTGAAAGATTAAGGCCGGCGCCGCACTGCGCGGATGATCCGCCGCGTCAATTCGGCAAGGCAAATTGATGGACCGATCATCCGCGTAGTGTGTTTGATGAGCGCATATTAATATCGTTATCCCAACACTTAATAGACGAGAATAAAAAAATAAACGAGATGTAGATGTAGATATATGTAGGTTTAGGTGAGATTTGTATATTTTCACATGTCTCTCTCAAATTAAATACCTTTATTTGCGGTGTCCGATGTCTGCAATGCCTTTAGAAAAGTGATTTCTCCGGTGCCTTTTTATTCAGGCGTTCTGTTCCGACAGACCTTCTAACAGATTACCGAAGTACCTATCGCAAACGTAACCTCACACTTCTTATGTTTCGACTAAAATTACGTGAAATAAGTAGGTACTTATGCTGTATTTAAAGCTTATAGAAAAAAGATAATTTCATATGCACTTATTAATTTCTTCTCCCGCAGTTGTGTCTCCCTCTCTCTCAAATAGAAACTAAAAATACAAATATCGACGTACCGTTTATTTTTATTTTAATTCTTGTCTATCTAAGTGTTGGGATAGCAATCTTAAGATCCCAATATTGCTGTTTTCAGAATACGGCCGATTGTATGTTGCATATCGCTATAACTATTGATATTAGGCAGTGGCATGCAGTGGGTATAAACTTAGGTTATGCTGTGACCGACTATATACCTATATTAAAAATACGGCAAAAAATTTCAATATATTTCGAAGAGGATTTATATATAATTAAATCGGGAACAGTACTAATTTCAGATATACGTTTCTTTTCACAAAAATAAATCCAACATTTTATGATACCATTATGATATGTTATAATAATAATAACAATAATTGAATAACTTATATAGCGCCGTTTTCGCGAATACTCACCTCAAGGGCGCTTAAAGGGCGTTATGATATGACACATACATTCACCATAGAAAAGACAATCAGAATTTACACCGAAAGTTTTAAAGTAGAATTTGTAAAAAATAACATTTCTGCAATGACGTGCTTTCAAAGAAGCACGCTAAATTTACTTGTCTATTACACAAAACTCGCAGCATTAAAAATACACATTTTTTTTCTCGACTTAAATATTAGGTCCTTACATATGAAATTCACGTTTTGCCGTACTGGCAAATTTGATCTCAAATATCTTCTCTTTGGTTAGGAATTCCAAATCCAAATTTATACAGCTATTTACTCATGTATTTGTGTTTTGAAAATTATAATTCATTTGTTTTTTCCTCAATTGCTTTTTTCTTTGCGTCACTCAGTTTACAAAATGAAAAACTTGAAATATCGCGTTATTTACGAGTACGAGTTCCACCGTGGTACCAGTGCTGCAGAAACGGCTCGAAGAATTAATGATGTGTATGGCGACGGTGCCGCAAAAGAAAACACAGTGCGTTTTTGGTTCCAACGTTTTCGTTCTGGAAATTTCGACCTGCAGAACAAGCCCCGTGGACGGCAGGAGACCAAAGTTGATAATGAAGAATTTAAGGCTATTGTGGAAGCGGATCCATCGAAAACCACATCCGAGTTAGCTGCAGGCTGCGGTGTTAGTGATAAAACTGTTTTAATCCACTTGAAGCAAATTGGTAAGGTGAAAAAGCTTGAAAGGTGGGTACTTCACGAATTGAGTGAAGCAAATCAACAAACGCGCGTTGACTGCTGCGTTGCATTACTCAACTGGCACAATAATGAAGGGATTTTAAATCGAATCATTACCTGTGATGAAAAGTGGATCCTGTACGATAATCGGAAGCGCTCATCGCAATGGCTGAACCCTGCCGAACCAGCCAAACCATGCCCCAAGCGAAAATTGACTCCAAAAAAGTTACTTGTGAGCGTTTGGTGGACTAGTGCTGGTGTCGTTAACTACAGCTTTCTTAAATCTGGCCAGACGATTACGGCAGATGTCTATTGTCAGCAACTGCAAACCATGATGGAAAAGCTAGCTGCTAAACAACCGAGGCTGGTTAATCGCGCTAGGCCACTGCTGCTTCATGATAACGCTAGACCACACACTGCACAACAGACGGCTACCAAATTAGAGGAGCTTCAATTGGAATGTCTAAGACATCCACCGTACTCTCCGGACCCTGCCCCAACAGATTACCATTTTTTTCGAAATTTGGATAACTTCTTGCAAAGGAAAAAATTCAACTCCGATGGGGCAGTCCAAACCGCCTTCAAAGATTTTATTGATTCCCGTCCGAATGGTTTTTTAAGTAAAGGGATCGATGAACTACCTATGAGATGGCAAAAGTGCATAGATAGCAATGGTACATACTTTGATTAAATAAATATATTATAATAAAAAAAATCGGCTTTATGTTGCTCCCATACTAAACGCCAATTTCATATGTAAGGACCTAATATATATATGGAACAAATTTGTTGGGCGAGATAAATGAAGAATTGATATGAAGTTAGGTACAGAAAAGTCGGAAATAAAACTTCTAGCCGTGGGACGAATTACGGCTAGAATTTTAAATCGAAGAAAAAACAGATACGTCCGAAATAAAACTTCTAGCCGTTGGACGAATTACGGCTAGAATTTTAAATCAACATTTTCTTAAGATAAGGATTATTTAATTAATATTTGTTTCCCAGAATCTTTACTAATGCACAGCTTTTTTGCTTGTATGCGCTGCACGCCACTGATATTAGGTCATGGTTGCTTGAACATTTTCGACACATCGTCAAGGCAGGAATCCACCTGTAACATTTTTGCTACTAGTTATGAGACA
The DNA here is from genome assembly GCA_016648135.1 of Agrypnia vestita. Taxonomy (NCBI): domain Eukaryota; kingdom Metazoa; phylum Arthropoda; class Insecta; order Trichoptera; family Phryganeidae; genus Agrypnia; species Agrypnia vestita. Next base: position 90,619 of record JADDOH010012334.1, on the reverse strand, counting down.
TTCTGTATATATCGTCGTCATACAGTAGAAAGCGACCAATTAACAAAGTGTAAAATGTTCAGGAGAGGCATTTAACCATTTTTACAATTTTTATTTCGATTTAAAAAAGAAATAATGCATTCACACTTGCGATCATTTTTGTGTGTGTAGAAATGTTGTTATTACAATAAATTAACTAATAATATTTGTTTTAATTTTCATATCGTAGCTTTTTAAAGTTCCCGTAGCACTTGCTCAATTTTACCACGCATGAATCAAAAAATGACAATTTTTTTATTCAATTTTGCTTGACAAGAGCATAAGAACGGACGTCAACAACATATGAAGGGATCATAATACCTATACGTGACATAAACGATTCGTAAAAACGGATAATAAAAATATTGCGACGGAAAATATTAACGTATCATGACGAAAGGATCATAAATCGGATCGCTTCAAAAGGAAAAAAATCAACAGGGAAGATCAACAGCTGACCATAATACACGAATATTAGAAACATAACAATGAATGACAAACGATTAAACGCACTTAATCTCGAATTTTTCCTAATGTTTTGAAAAGTTTAATTGTCCTACTATGAAAATGCCCAGTTACCCAGCGCGACATGACGGAAATGGGCTTTTACTATTATCCCATACAAATTAGAGGAGAATATTTTAAAAAGTACCTGTAATTTATTCTCCGTCTCACTAACACTAATCGAAGATTCTCGCATCAATTTTTTGATTGGGGGTTCGGGTGGACTCAAAATTAAAAATACAATATTGTAAATATTATTCAAGAATAAACTAAATCCTCGATAATCAAAGATAAAATCACACAGTAAAAAGTATACCGTTGCGCGATACAAATGTCAGTTGAAGAAATTTACCAACCCTATTTATTTAGTGGAAGTGGAGGGATTAAAAATTGCTAAAATTTTACGTATGTATTATATTATATGTGGGATATAAAAGCAAAGTCAGCAAAATTCAAAAAAATTGAATGCAGTCATCAAGTATTACTTACTGATTTATAATATACTAAATTCGAGATTTTACAGAAAAACATAACCTGTAAATAAAGAGATACTTATATCAAATCTAGAATTCAGTTCATATTATAGAGGTTCATATCTTCGGTGTACTCATTCAAAACATTTTTTTATGGATATTGCTGCCTTTGCTTTTATACCCCATATATATGATATTGTCTAAAAAAATATATTAGTGCAATGAAAAAAATCTTCAATTCATTCGATAAAAATAGTGATTTTTGACAGATCAATCTAAAAAAATTTTTGGAATGTTTCGAATACTGTCTAATAAATATTTAAAATTTTCTGTATAAGGATTTACCTATTTTCTTGGGGTAAAGAACTTGTAAAACTAATTTCTCTACATGGTAACTTTCGTTTTCTGACATTCATATAATGCTTATGAGGCATTTTAGAGATAATTTTGATAAAATCTTAAATCTTAATCGGAAGCCAAACTTTCGATGCTGGAGAACCGATGTTCGGTCAACATCTGAAGGGGTGAATTTTTATATTTTTGAAAACATGTGCAAATATTTCGAGATTAAGTGTAAAGACAACTCTATTGCAAGAAATTTTAAATAGTGCTTCGGGATTACATTTTATTTATGATAATCACTAAGTATTTTGGTGACTTTTTTAAAACAAACGTTTCAATAGTGAGTGGACCTTTCATAATAAAATTGATTAAAAGCGTGTTTAGCTCTAATTTTGGCAAAAAAAATTGAAAAATTTACTCTAAATTGACTCTCCAGACTGCAAAATCGTGAATCATTTACTATGGGACCTTAAAAGAAATAAACATATTTTTTTTGTACACAGTCTGTTTAAAAATGTATAAATTTTATATTAACTGCAAAAACATGGTCGTTAATCACAATATTTTTGCAGTAAATCAGTACGCCTGTTCCATGACAGCTTGACTATTTTAAAAATAAAAATGCAGTCGTTTCCGAGACAGTTGATAAAATATGTTGCAGGCTATTGATTATATTTTATAACATGTTTAAATATTTAATCTGCCGTCATTGTTTGAAGAAACGACGTGTATAAATATTTTCGCGTTTCTATGCTTCGAACATAGTATATTATCGAGATCATTACTTGCGCGTGTCGCTGGCGTGTCAACCAATACGACACATCGGCGATACTAACTGGACCTTGCTACAGTTTGTAAATATTATTACATACTTGTATCTGACGAGAGACAAAATTTCAACATCACTCTAGACTTGGTACCACTGTATTTTATGTAACTATTTTTTTAAAACACTAAAAATTCTTTTTTTTTTTACTTTTTACCATGTTTACATTACAACGCCCCAATTAAAGTAAATAAAATACGGAAAAAAATATTATTCGTTTTAATTTACTATATTTATTAATTATACCTACATGTTTCGGCTAAACATATCAAAATGAATGATGTCTTTTGTATAGGTTTTCTAAATTATTTAAAAAATATATTTTTAGAATTGGACTATTAGTTAAATTTAATTGATTATTAATTAATTAATTAATTAATTAATTAATTTATTTATTTATTTATTTACGCCCAAGGGGCTTTTACAAGTAGTGATATGAATATACAATAGATGCAACAAAATAGTGTGGTTGAACATTGTAACTTAATTTTGTTAAAATAAAATACAATGAGACAAAATAAGACATAATACAGTTTAAAAAAAGAAAAAAGGATTAATTAATTCGTTGCAGGTTTTTACATGAAAAATATTAATATACAATAAATATAGTATAATATAGCAATATATTTTAATTTCAATATGTTAAAATAAAAATCCATTTAAAAAGTTTAAAAATAATTCATTCAATGCAAAATTGTTTACTTTTACATGCTTCACTAATTTCTAATGATTTTAAATTATTCAATTTCAGACCAAAATTATTTAAGTGTAAAATAGAAAGTCCTAAATCTTTATCAAAACCGTGATCATTTTCTAATAGATGATTTGAAAATTCAGAAAAACCATGATTATTCAGACATCTAAAATGCTCTTTGACTCTTATATTAAAATTTCGGCCGGTTTTTCCAATATAAAACGCTGTATAATCTTTGCACGAAAGTTTATAAACACCTGAATTGTTAAATATATTATTTTTATCTTTTGAATTTATGAGGAGTTTTATTATTATTTGTATAAAATGCAGGTCTAATATTTTTCGGTAGATGTTTAGAAATTTGATTCGAAAATGTATTAATACATTAAATTCTTCGCCAATAATCGTTATTATTATTTATAATACTCCCTTTATATTAACTCGTGGCGTCTGCTTGCTTGCTTGCCGTCGAAAAAACTTTGGATCGATTTTTAACCCCTTTCCCGTGATCCAATCGAGCTGAAACTTTGCAAGCAGGCGACGATCAAGAAGATCTATCAAATTTCGTTAAAAAAATAATAATTATAGTATAATTTTGGATTTTTCAAATTTTTGTATTTATTTCAATTTGAAAATTAGAGTGAGACAGAGGTACGTTAACAAGACGATGTATCATTGAATGAAAACCCGAGTGTTTATGTGATAGAAGGTGATTAAATGTACTATGTATAATAGCGTCAGTAAAGACTGGTATTCTGTAAATTTTAAATTCGATTTTATTATTATTTTTAACAAGTGTTAGATCTAAACAATTAAGTGTCAAATTATTTTATATTTCTAAAGTAAACTTTATGTTATTATGAAATGAATTGATTAGTTGTAAAAATGATGTTAGTTGACGTTCTATCCTGTCCAAATACATAATTTATCATTAAAATACCTTCTCCATAACAAAATATTTTTTAACAATGGTGAATCACAATTAAAAATAATTTTCTCTAAAATATCTACAAAAATGTCTGCAATTAATGGACTCGTGGGTGCTCCCATAGGAACTCCCTCTGTTTGATTATACATAATGTTTTTAAATTGAAAATAATTTTGGTTCATACGGAGATTCAATAAGCAATTTAGATCTTTAACCAAATTTTTTGGTAAATTCGATGAATTTAAAAATCAGAAATGATTATTTTACTTTCATTGATAGGTTCATTCGTAAATAAATTGACAATATCAAGTGAAATAAGCTTAGCGTTATTTGGAATATATATATCCTTTAAGGTTTCCATAATTGCAAAGAAATTTTTAAAATATACTGTGGTAGAAATATATTTAAACTAATAATAGTTTTTGTTATAAAATAACATGATCAATAAGTTGGCAGTACAATATGAAACCATTGGCCTTATTGGATTATTAATTTTGTGAATTTTCAAAAGAGAATCTAATTTTGTAGATTTTTTTTGTAGGTGTAATTAATAAATACAGTAGACAAATAATAAAATAAAATAATTAAAATGTCAATCTACAAACTTGCTTAACCAATCGAAAAAAATTATAAAATACGAATTAACGGAAATCGAAAACACGAAAACCAGTCATCGGAGTGAAGTGGGATGATTCAGCGATTTTCCAGGTCGGATTTTCCGGAACTGTGAAGTAATTCTTCCCTGAATACCGAATGTGAGTAGGTGTGCGTTCGTTTTCTTACATATCCGAGAATTTCGTATCGTTAATGTTCCCGTTGGCGCTATTTTTAACACAAATATGTTTTATCGGAAGCTCCCCACATTAAAATCCCCATAATCCTTCATGTATGGTTTAAAGGTTCTTTTTCCTCTGCTCATACTTATGAGTAGATACAATTATTAATAGTGCTCAAGCTACAACTATCTCTTTTCCTATGTCACTATTCTGTCTCATGCTTACAATTATTTCTTTCTAGCTTACTTCGCACACGTAGATTTTTTGTCATATTTTATTAATTTGTGTATTAACCTTATTATACTTATATATATATATATATATGTCGCATATAATAGCAATTTTTTTTGGATCTTTTTGAGTTCTCAAACTTCTCTATAGAGTATATAAAAATATCTCTTACTGTTAAGGCAGCGTTCGTAAAAAACGCATTTTTCGTCGATTTCAGTTGAAAAATAGGTCACCACAAAATTTTATTTTAACGGGATAATATAGCCTTTGTCCACCCTGAAAGTATACTCTAAATAATGGTGAAAGAGTTTTTGAAATCGGATGAGTAGTTTCGGAGACTATCTCCTACATCTAAACTTACAAGCTTTACCTCTTTTTATATTAGTATAGATATCGGTACTATATATTTATATTTTAACACTACTGAATTGTCATATTTGTGCTTATGCTTACAAATTGTTATGATTATGTGGTGTATTCAGGCAGGCCGTCATAACGGGAGTATAAGATGGCGCTACTATAAAAAGAGTAAGCGCAAGCTCTCCTCTTTTAGCTGCAGTTAGCATAGGATTTTGTTAGGGTCGGTCGACACATTTGTATTTGTGAGTATAATGGAGAACACCGTAACCATTCTACTGTTTTATTTGGTCTTCATACCCGAGTTTGGGATACATAACAGATTATTACTAATTATTATTTCTGCTTCTACCATTTCTAAAATACATTTCATACGTTTAAATTGCTTATTGCGTCTTTTTGCGCTTATATTATGAGTGGTTATGATTACTATTATTTATTTTTTCTTTTTATCTTTGTGATTATACTTAAGATTGTTATGATTATTATTATTTCTTATTCTGATGCTGTTATTTCCGCATAAGATTATATCGTATATAATAATTACTTACTATAAGGACTTACTGTTATCAAAAACTCTGTTCATATTCATTAATCTTACACAGGGCTTCTCGTAGTTAGTATCAAAAACTTCGGGGGAGTCTTCCTCATTAAATTCTGAATAGAAAATATTCTTTACACTTTGGGTAAAATGTCGACAGTTACGGAGATAAGCGACATCAAAGTTTACAGCTTTTTTCAATATTACTGACTTCTTTTCTGTAGGACTATCACTACGGTAAAATAATTAAAAAATAAAATAAATAATGGTAAGTTAAAAGCAAACTCAGAACGGTACTAATTCAAGAAGAAAAAATAATTTAATCCATTGAACTGTATACAATCCTATTGACATTTTCCAAGTCTAAATAATTCTTTAGTTCGGGTATGCTCGTTCAACGAAAAATGTCAAAGAATTTCGATAGATTAATCCCAGGACGGCGCATGCGTGTTATCGGTGAATTTAAGGCATAGTTATTCCTGTAGGCCTCACAAAAATCGCTTCGTGATGTCTCGTTTGTCTTGGTATATTATACGAAACCATCAGAATAGGTTCAGGGCAGTCCAACATACTGTTAATAATTTTAAATGGATACACAATATCGTTGATATCTATATAATAATTTATTCTTTTAATTAAAATACGCATTTTGAAATTGATAAATCTCAAAAATTTATGTTGGACTCTTTCTATTTTCCTACGGAAGGAAGGCGCCTAAGAAAGACCAGAGTCGAGTTGTATTCCATGTACTTCTTACAAAGGACAGTATTATTTCAACGCTAAATCTACAAAGTTATAAATGTTGCTACCAAATGCATCCACCAAAATTACCAAGGCTCGATGCGTGGTGTGTGAGTTCACTTTTGTAATAAATTCGATGTAAACTTTTTAGGGAAACGAAAAAAAACAAAAGCGGCATTTTGAAATTTTCTTAGGGGCGGCATCTTACCTAGGGACGTTACTGGTGTTTTTATTATTCCCTCGGGATCGCGTTCTTACTACAAAGGCCGAATCTTTTGAACGGCATCTTGTCCCACAAAAATAAGGGTTTCGTAACTTCAAGGAGTAATCAAATGGAGGGTGGCTCAAAGGGCGGATGCGCAGGTACCGGATTCGAGGGTTTTCTTTCCTGGATGTAAAAATTCATCCCTCAATCGAAGGGCCCCCCCTTCTGAAGGGATTTCAGAGTTATTTTGAAACAAAAATATTGTTAAAGCTATAAGATATTAGGATTTATTTTACACTAAAGTATATGCTCTCTGCAGCGATTTTTTCTATGTTAAATACCTCTTTCATATTTTTTAATTTTCAATTTATTCAAAAATATTAAAGAGTTATTATGGTCGTTAGACATATTTAACTGTAATTTCGGATATTTTATACGCACCGTATGTAATACCGAGAAGCGAATCTCGACGTTTCGTTGGATACTTATCCAACGTCATCAGGAGGACGATCTTTACCCGCGGAGGTGGAGGTCGGACTGATTAGGTGCTGCTTTCTAGGGCGTAAATTGTATGCACTTTGTTGTGGAGTGTTCTCTTCTTCTCCAATAGAGGTCGCCAGTGTGCAGTTAAATCCGCCTACGTATACATATTGCAATAATTTCCAATTTAGCGTACCGTTTGCTGTTGTGGACTTTGTGTGTTCTTTCCATTTCTACGGTCTCGTGATAATTTTATTTATTGATTATTTTTAAAATATTTATTATTGTTTGTATTTGTCAATTTAAAATGAAATCTATCCATTTCTTCAATTAATTACAAAATATTTATGAATAAACTCAATATCCTTAGTTTGTCAGATAGAAGGAATTTAAGACTTAATATTTCTGTACAAAATTATCTCAAATTGACAGTCGCCCTAAAATGTGTCTTAGAATTTCATTGTCAACGTTTTCAAAATATATATTTTTTATAACGATTATACGCGAACAAACTATCACATATACTCATCACTGCCTAGACAACTGGACTGGGCAATGAGAACAGTGAGTTTGTAGATGTATTCTTCGACCACTTCAAAATGTGTATTCTTGACCACTTCAAAAAGAAACATGCAGGAAGTCATTGGAACAGTGATTCTCTATTAAAATCTGCTAATATTTCACTGTTTTACTTATAAGCTTGTTGACTCTTTAATTTTTTATATCATATAGTTTTTTTATTCAATTAATTTTCTTTGTAATTTTTTTACAAATTATCGAGTTATTTTAAAATGTGTTTGATTTTTTGATTTATTTCTTGTGTACTTTTTTCTTAATAGTTTTTAACTGTGGTGAGGATGTATGAAAATCCAGATTGTTTATTTTTTATTATTTTATTTTATTCGGTCATCAAACAGCGAAACATAATTAATTGCTTGGTAAGACAAAATACAGAAAAAAAAAGTTAAATGTCTTCCACAATTAAAGAATGACATGGATAAGATATAATTATAGATAAGTCAATTTAAAATGAATGACAGAAGAAACTATTTTAAATATTGTTCCTAATTTAACTTTAACATATACATAAAAGGGTTCGTAATGCACATGGTCAGGGAGGGGGACGAGTTTCTAGTATCTGCCTCACCATAATATGACGATACTCTTCATATTTAGTATTAAAAATATCTATTGAATTCACGAGGTAATTATAATCTGAGCAATATGTGTGGGATGGAAGAGGATTTCCTATTATTGGTATGATAAGTTGGAAGGGGATAGAGGTAGGTCGGAGCGGGACGTGAAAAGATAGCAAGGTAAGCTGGTGATTTTAGGAGAATTAATAAGGTTATGAATTATTCGGAAAAGGAAGGATTGATCTGACGTAAATCTCTCAAATATAAATTTATATTTGTATATTTTCGTATTTTTTTCGTATTTTTGAAGTTGTTTTTGGATATTTCTCTCTTTCGATACTCTTTTTGACGCTGAGCATATAATTTCACTATTGTCTCTCTGTAATGTATGTAAATAGTAAATAGTAAACATTCGATTCACATTAAACGTATATAAACATTAAAAAATACTTGCATCAAAATATACAATAGTATTAACTTACTTTTCTATGTTTGCATTACACATACTTGTTGCAGTTTTCATTTCTCGAATCTTCTTTGCAAAATTGCAATAATGAGACAATGTAACTTACTTATGATTTAAAACAAAATTAAATGACAAATAAGTTTTAACAAAATTTCCACGCGTCCACAGTATTGAAGTTATACAACCTTTCGCGCACGATGTTCGTCTACTCGAATCTCGATATTCGCACGCGCAAAACGCACACATACTCGTATGGAGGGGGCATAACGTTTTTTCCTTTCGTGACGATTTCTACCAGTCAAGTCCTACCGCAAGCATGGCATACTAAAATTCACCCCAGCGCTCCTAAAAAGGTGTGACTTCGAAAGGCGTCGTTGAGTCCAGGTTGACCGGATAGTGATGCCGGCCTCGTATTATTTACCCCAATGAACCACCCGTTAACGAGGCGCGCGAGGATGGTATCCGATGGTGAGCCGGGCTTCCTGGACGCACTGATGACCATTTATATCTGAGAGATTTACGGCCTGCAAGTGGATATTATGAAAACACCGCTCAATATTTCACTGGCTCGAAAAATAACGGCGGCCGGAATTACGAAATGACGACCAAATCGGCGCAGTGCCGGGTGCCTATCAAGGTGCTATTTCAAGAGGGCGGAAAATTCGTCAATTTGCTATAACATGCTTTCCTTGATTTTTATTTATTTATGTTTTAACAAACAGACCGCCAATGACCCTAATAGATGGTCCTAGAGTGACATTAGAGTACAAAGTATAAATATTTTATGAATTTTTTGAATATGATTACTCCATACACTTCTTATGATAAATCCAAATAATAATAATTTCGCTGTCGGTCCGCCTGTCCTTAATTTTTTTATTTTTTTTTATTTGATTTTTATTTTTATATTTTTTTTTCTCCCCATGATACATTTTCTGTTCAGATCTACAACGTTTGACAGGTCTTACGCAAATTTTGCATTTTTAATCTTTAGGAATATGTCCACCGAGGAAAAACTAGCGGTACATAATGGAATTCTGGTACCAACACTGATGTATGGAAGTGAAGCCCGGAGCTGGTAGAAGAGGAACGAAAGTAGATTGAATTCAGTGGAGATGAGATCCCCCAGACGTATGTGTGGCAAATCAATTTATGATAGAGTAAAGAATGCAGATATTAGGAATGAATATAAAGCTGATCTTAGCGTAATTAATAGAATTGAAAAAGGGTCGCTCAGATGGTTTGGGCATGTTGACCGAATGAATGAGGAAAGAATGGTAAGAAAGATATATAATGCAAGTGCTGATGGCGCCAGAAAGAGAGGGCGACCGCGGAAGACGTGACATGACCAGATCGACCAGATACTGGAAGATGGTCCCGTTAGAAGCCTCAACAACCGGCGAGCTTGCACGCGAAGATGTATGAATGTGGATGAGGCGAGAGTTGTATGTCAGAGTGTGGCGCTCTATCCTCTCTGCCTACCGCCACGGGGAAACGGCGTGATGGTAAGTAAGTAAGTAAGTATTCTTTAGGAACCGACATGAAAAAATACGTCATTTTTGACTGGTTCCAGATAGTCAATAAGAAATAATATCTTAATCAAACACAATAATTTCACTGTTGTTGTCTCGTATTATTGTTATAGAATATATATTTTGAACGCGTTGACAATATAACTAACTCTAAGGGCCGGTTGTATCAAGTTGGATTAAAGTAAAAGTTCGTTTAAAGCATCGATTTTTGTATTCTCCACCAATCAAAAGATCCGTTTCCGTAAAAATCTATGCTTTAACAAACTTTTATTTTATCCAATTTGAAAACACCGGGCCCAAGACGTACTTTACAGAGAATTTCAACTTAATACTAATAATGTGTCTCTTAGTTAGGCTTAAAATATTTTTTTGATTACGGGTGTACGTACAGGGTTATTTGGAAAACATCAATTACCTCGCAGGACTATATTCGTGCTTTAATTATGAGTCAAAAATATTCAAGCAACCATCACCTAATATCAAGAGTTATAGAGATATGCGAGAGACATCTAAGTTTGCATTTTTTAAAAATATTTCTGACTTATTTTTTGTAAAACGTTGAACTATCATCACAGTAACTTATATCGAATATGAAAAATTCATTCCGTTTAATACAAGTCAAATAAAATAATTAAAACCTTCCAATTCCAATTGGAAAACATTCCAATTGTGATTTCTGCAGGTTTTTATTATTTTAGTTAACTTGTATTGCAACGTATTGATAGGTCATGGCTGTTTGACCATTTTTGTCTCATAGTCAAGGCAGGAATATAATCCTGCGAGGTTATGAAGGGGGGGTAAGGTTAATTCGTACAAAAAAAGGCATTTTTTTGTGAATTTTTTGTGACGACACAGTTAGAATCTCTTTATTGAAATCAATGGTATACCATATAAAGTATGACATTTGAAGAATATTGTGTAAAATTTTCAAGAAGAAATATTAAAAAATACGGCAATGGCAGCAATCATTCGGACGTGTCTCGGAAAAAAAGTAGAATTGCGGTGTCCATCATAACTTGGTGCTAATCGAAATCAAAAAATCAAAGTTCATTCGTTAGATAATAGGTTTTCCCAGGTAACGCTGGGAGGGTTTTTTGAAATTTCAATTTTTCAATTTTTTGGAACACTTTGAAGGGAAAAACGCGATTTTTTGCGAAAAATATCGAGTAATTTGTTATTAAAAAATAAAAATTAATAATAAATTTGAAAAAAGTCTCCAGCGTTACCTCGTAAATTATGTACAGAAATAGTGTTCAAAATTTCAAAAGGATCGGTGCAGTAGTTTTGAAGTTATGTTGGACACCGACTTTGAAAACGTGAGATGTGGGGAAAACGCTTTAAAGTTTTGCACACTGTAAAATTCAAAATAAAACTCAACACTTATTTTATACTTACACATAATCGTCGATGCCATGTTCACACAGCAAAGAGCTTTCATCATCAGAATCTTTTTGTCTTTGTCTTCACAAAACTTTTCCAATACAATAACACGTCCGGTAGTCCTCAAGTGAGCCCGTCTCTTAGCTGCCCGAGCAGGTATAGAAAATCAGTCTGAGAATCGCTCAAATGTTCATAATTTCGTAAATTTTGCTCCGATTGACTGGAAATTTTGACACAATATTTTTGCGATGTTATACATTCATTTAAAAAATTAAATATAAAATGCAAAAAAAAAAAGTTAAAAACCTTACCCCCCAAATAACCGTGTGTAAACCGAGTCGAGTGGACAGTTTGGAAGCGTTGTGCAGTTCAGTTGCGGCAATAAATAAATTCGTTTGTTTACAGTCGGAAGCAGCTCTCCGTAGTCGCGGGCAGACTGCCAGGTCCGCCATTTTAGATCACTGTTTCATCTTCATTTACGGGCTGAATAGCGTCTCGCGACACCTAACCAAATATGACTTCCGACACGCGAGAATCAAATAGATGTCGCTTCTGTGTGTAATTGTGTTTTTTACTTTTTTTTCTCTAGAGCCAGTATAATGGTAAATAGCCCAGGGAGAATAAAAATTAGAATTCGACAAACAATATGGTAAAGTGTACATTAAACTTTATACATGAATACATACTTTAATCAATACACAGTGATTGCCCATGAAATACAAACAAGAAAATATAATACTTAATATAATGTGGAGAAGTATATAATGTTGTTTCCCAAATATTTGTAAGTCTGTGTAAATAAAAGCTGTTTTTCGTTGCTCTGAAAAGAGAATGTATTTTATTAGGTAAGTGTATTTATATATACATAGCGGAAAAGCAAATACATAGCGGTAGTACAATACTAAAAGATAAATATAATATAAGTAAAAAGCAAGTATATAGCAAAAGCAGAAGCTTAAAAAAAGCATAATATAATAAAAAATACAACAAAATATGTATAAAAAATAGAAAGTAATAGTACAAGTTTAGAAAAGCTTGATATATTCAAAATTTTACACAACAGTTTGTTATTTCTCCCCATTTTTTTTCAATGGCACAAAATTATTATTTTAATAATATAATAATAATAATCGTATGGATGTATATACATGGATCGCGTAGCAAAGCTAAAATGGCAATGGGCAGGACATATTGCAAGGCAGGATGCTACAAGATGGCTTCCCAGAGTTCTGAAATGGAGACCTTGAGAGAATAAGAGAGTCGTCGGAAGATCTCAAAAGAGATGGGCCGAAGATATATCCGCTGTGGGGGGAAAGAAATGGCTACAATTAGCAAAAAACAAGGAAAGATGGAAAGGTATGGAAGAGGCCTGCATCCAGCAGTGGAAAGATGAAAGCTGTAGAAGGAGAAGAGTAATAATAAGTTAATATAATAATAATAATAGGTAGTAAGATTCCTATATATATTTTTTTAATGCGTATATGATATTTATCCGAATTAATAAACTTGTTATATTTTGAAAAAATATACCTAGGTGTACATAGAGCTAAACATGTCAGAGATCTCGTTAGATTTTACGATAACGCTAGCGTCAACGGCAACCCAGACGGCGTGGAAAACGACAAATTTGGCAAACGACCCGAAACAATAATTTATCGGAAAACTTTTCTCGAGTTCACGGATCTGCCGCAGGGCGACGACCCCGACTGTTCTCGAGCCAACTTTGGCGCCCCCAGACAGTATGGCAGGAGCGCATCGCACCTTCGTTTCAATAAGGGCGCGATTTAACCGGTCGTATGCCGGCCGTACGTAACGCGGAATGTAGCCTGTCTGCCGCGCGCACGATTACTGTTTTTTAGACACTTTTTGTGATGGTTATATTCGTGTGAAAATCAACAAAAATCGCTAAGAAGTTGCAGTTTCTGGTTTCTCAATATACAGACTCGAATAATTACTTATATTTTAATTATTACTAGTAAAATAATTAATTTTTCATTAATTATGAAAACAAGTAACGAAATTTATTGTCAGAAACGTACGCACATGTTTATCGAATGAAACCATGGAAGCAATATCACTAAAGATATTTTTTTCAATATTTTCGTTTTAAATATATCAACGAATATAAAAATACTTAATCTTAACACTTGTTTATTAAAAAAAAAACTAACCCATAAAAACCAAGTTTTTATTATACTCCCTTTCTAATTGAAATAGGTTTCGCGCCTACTCTACGCGTCGGGCTCGAAAATTAAACAATATATGAATCGTAAAAATTTCGAAAAATTCATAATTATACCATAATTATTAAATTTTTTAAAACGAAAATTTGTTAGATCATTTTTATCGTCTCCACCAGTCTACCTGTAATGTTTCAGCTCGATTGGATCACGGGAAAAGGGTTAAAAATCGAACTTAAGTTTTCTCGGCAGACAAGCCGACGCCACGACTTAAAAGAAAGGGAGTAAAAACACTTTTTTTGACAGATAAATAACACAATTAATGCGCGGTTCGAAGACGACATTTGGGATGATTTTTTGTCTGGTTTGCGCGGCTTTTACTTGAGGTTACTTGACGCGAAGGTTACTTGACAAATAAAACTCGTTCATTCATTCAAAAACTTGAGATACAATAATAAGCTTTAAAAACCCATAAACGCCGGTAAAATAGGCTGAATTCGCATACGTGTCTAGAGAGCGCAGATCTGCGCTCCGACACATAGAGGGTACAAAAGTTGTCGCGCTAATTTACGCTCCGGCATATGACCGGTTAAACATTTGAACTCTTATGGACCCGTCTCAGCGGAACGAGACTGAAATTACTCTGAAATTAATCAGACTATTATTTAGTGAATGCTATCCCAACACTCAAAATAGAGTAACGAGAAGCATCTCATCTAATAAAAATTGAGAAATGACAATTTTTCTATCATTGTAAAAAAAATATTGGCTTTAATAATATTTGAACCTTTTAGACTTTAGATGAAGATATTAGTAAATGTGTGACTGACAAAAAACAAAAAGCAAACTGACTTCTACCAAATTTTAAAATAATATTAGTACTTATTTCATATAATAGACGGCGGTTGTCCTGACGAAGAGACGTTAAAAATCTCCGTAAGTCGTTTTACGAGAATACTAACATAACAACGTGCATTAAATTCACCGTTAACACGCATGCATCGCCTTGGAAACAAATTTTCGGAAATTGTTGACATTTTTCGTTGTAGGAGCATACCCGAATTAAAGACTTACTTGGACTTAGAATATACCAATAGAATTAATTACAGTTTAATGGACTGAATTTTGTTCTCCATGAATTATCCATATTTATTTATTTTAAAGTATCCTAATTTTTGTTCATTTCCCTTTTAAATATGTTTTGTTTTTATCAATTATATATTTTTTTTGGTTTATTTTATCTTCTTATCTTATTTATCTTATTTATTGGTTGTATTATCTTTATTTTAAAGGTCTCTAATTATTGCTGTTCGCTTGTGTGCTAATCATCGTTTATATATATATATATTATATATAATATATATATATAATATATATATATATATATTTGTTCATTTTATATTGTTACATTTTATATTGTTCATTTATCTTAAATATGTTCTATTTATATTATTATTTATAATTATTTACTGTAAAACGTGTTTTATGTTAGGTGTATATAAAATCCATTTAATTTTCTTGTACTGTAAAAGCCCACCAGGGCGTTTATTATAAATAAATAAAATAAAAACATTTTGTTAATTTTATTTTCAAAATAATTGCTTGTAACTCGAGGTACTCGTGCCCGTTGAATTGAAATGAATTCGTATATAATTAACGGACTGCAACTAACCCCCTTTTCACCGCAATTTCATCAGTATTCAGTCGTGGCCTTCTTGTACTCGTCACCAACGCGAGCTGAATGCTAAACTGGGTCTAGGACTGTAGCGGGTCACTATTCACAGCATCCCCGATGAGATCTCACAGATTTAATTAAGATAAATTATAGAAGTCTCATAAAGACGAAGCAATGCAATTGTAATCGACTGCACCAGTTGTGATATTTCCTCTCTCGTGTAAGGAGAGGTAACTTTATGCTGCGGGAGTCGCGGGTGCTGCGGGAATGAAACACGTTGGCTTCGTCTTGATATTTATTTGGTTTACAATAGGTTCCCGAGACAATAATTCGGTATAGCATACGTTGTATAATGTTTACGGGGGGGGGGAGGTGCGTGGCAAGAGGAGCTCTTGAAGAGAATCTATCCACATCCTTATATGTATTACGTGTCATTAGTGTCTGAACAAAATTGTTTCTTGGAATCGTGCAGAAATCCAAAAACCTTAACTTAATTCTAAAATTATATAGAATCTCTTTCTAATATTTTTAATATAAATACAAGTTGTTGAATGTAAAATATTTAGATTGATAATGCCCTCATAAGGCTTAACGCGTCTCAGGAAAATAAAAAGTAGAACTTAAAAAAGTAACCCATAAAAACCAAGTTTTTACAATACTCCCTTTCTCATTTTCGGGTTTCGCGTCTACCATATGCGTTTAAATATCCACTTAAATATAACTTGTATGAAAAAAACATTAATAATTTGAAAAATCCAAAATTATACCATAATTATTAATTTTTTTAACGAAAATTTGATAGATCTTCTTGATTGTCGCCACGAGTCTGCTTGCAAAGTTTCAGCTCGATTGGATCACGGGAAAAGGGTTAAAAAAGTTTTTTCGACGGCAAGCCGGCAAGCAAGCAAACAGACGCCACGAGTTAATATAAAGGGAGTAAAAACAATTGTTTATATTTCCATATGTGTGATTTATGGAGTTCCACAAACTTGTCTCTGAAACAATAAATCACCGTCTCATTTTTTCCGTAAGTAAAAATTCGTCAAACAACAATAAAATAGGAATCCGATACAGCTATCATTTTTGATCAGACCTCGTGGATCTTGTTCCTTTAAACACTGTTTTTGCTTCTCGACGTGCACGTGTGCACAGAGGTCAATATGGTGGTCGCAATGAACCTGTTTCGAGATATTGGTCTAAGTACGCCTTTACCAATAGTATGCTGTGCATGGAAAAATACCAGTTATACGACGTGTACAATTGTACATGCATCTAGGGCTGTGCCTCGGGCGAGCTAAAAGTGCCGCACTTTTATTTCAACAAGTGCAATAAGAATCGTCAGAAAATATTGCATTTTTGCGTTATCTGTACGACAAACGCATGTCGCCGTCTGTCGCCCGTCGAGCAAAGCTGACTGCAGCCGGGGCGCGCACCATTAGATAACCACAAGGCACTGTCCACAAGGCGCAAGTAGTATTTAAAAATTTCCCTTTATTTTCAAATTCAATTTACCAAATACACGATGTTTTTTTAAAAAATATAACATTCCGATGATGTTTTTGAATAACTCAATAAACCAAAAATTCTGATTTTATTATTACATTTTAATTTTATCTCAACATTTTTTAGCATATTGTCACGTTATCCTAAAAACGGGGAAAACTGAATATAATCTAGGATTTTCCGAACATTCTGGACGCTTCAGAATAATTTGGAAACAAATGGAAACTGGTGGAATGCACGGGAATACGCGAAGAGGTTCAAGAAAAAATCATAAAACTCATAATCAAGGCAGGAATCCACCTGTAAAGTATTGTGGACTAGCTCTTTTACACCTGTATATTAAGCATTTAATGATCATCCTAATTATAATAATTTCGCTATCTGTCCTCGTAAATTCGTGTAACGTCCGTAACTTCTTTATAGTAATTCTTTTTCAGTTTTTTCGTAAAAAAAATTTTTTTATAAAAAAATATTTTTTTATAAACATGTAAAATGTAAAAATACCATCATTTTTGACGGTGCTTTTACATGTCGTTTGTGTCTGTGCCGATCTATCGATACTGAAATGAAATCATTTATTAATTTTACAAAATCAGTTAAAAATTATTAAAAAATATTTTTTTTGTACTACCTACGTCCACTTTGTTTTTAAAATAAAAAGATATTTACTACTAGATATTTACTACGCCGCTCTTTGAATGTGCTGCCCTACGGCTTTGTCTTGCCTGTTGGCTAGGTACGGCCCTGGGTGCATCGTATCATTTTCCTTGAACCAAATATTTACAACATTAGCCATATCCAGTTGAAAATAAATATTTGAGCTCAACATGGTAAAAATGTTTGCCACATATTGGCTTGAGTGCGTCAGTTGAACATTTTAAATTCAATATTTTTTTAAATCGTGTCTTGGTGGTCAGACAACATCGAGCAAGTTTATTTATTTTAATTAAAGAGCTAAGTTTTATGAGAAAAGACTTTTGAACTCGAAATAAAAGTATCTGCATCTTGCACTTATAATTTTTAAAATATTTATTAAGAATCCTAATTTATATTATTATATATATTAACTTGAATTTTTGGAATCGCCACTCAACTAGCCCTTGTACACGTTCCTGAGTGTCGGTGTGGTTTTGTAGCTGTGTAACAGTTATTTTAAATTATATTTCAGGTATAAAAAGCATCAAAACAGGTAAAAAGATGAAATAAAAAAGAGAAGAGAAATATAAAAATAAGAAAATGGAAAAGTAACAAAATAAACATAATCCACATTCGATATTATTAATATATATGTTTAGCAGGCAATTTGAAATAATAACGTCTATAAAGGTTTTAAGCAATTTTGTAGATATAGAACAGAAAGAAAAGAAATGCACATTGGAAAAAATAAATAAACACATAAAACAGACAGAAAAAGAGGCGTTGCCAGCGACGAAAAAAATTCAATTACACTACTGTACTATAGAAAACAATATTATACGGCAGGTAGACATAAACACAAGTTGAGGCTAGTATGCGAAAGCCAGAAGCGGCCGATGGAAAGTGTGCGTGTTGGTGTGGACACTCGGGATCGGAATCGGTGCGCAACATAATTCCAAAAATCTTATTTTTAAAATATTAATGCTAGTGAGCTGGTATTCTTTGTAATCCTCACAAATATCTCAAAGAATACAAAGTAATAAATAGAAAAAAATGTTTTTCCATATACAATCGGAAATATTTTATGAGGTTCCTACTAGGGATTGCAATCCGGTATCATCTTCAATCCGGCCGGATTTCACCGGATTGAAACTTTATAGGACTAGGTACCTTATTGTAGTGCATTTTCCTTAAATGGAAGCGAGGTAAGAGTAAGTAATGTATTGTAATTCTAAATAATAATAAATAGAAAAATAAAACACGCCTATTTATTTGGAATAAAATCACTTTTCACTGATTATTCTTTGGCATTAATTACACTCAATCAATTAACCGTTATAAAATCTGGTAAATAATAAAGTAATAAGTATCATTACGGTGATTATCTGTAAGTAAATAATAAATTAGTCATAATCCACGCAGTCTTTAATTTTGTATTTATAATCAACTTCAGTCATAACATAAATAACAACAAAAAAGATGCATGTGCTGCAGTGCACGAATTAGTATATCTAGTGTGTGTATATAGTCTGTGTAATAGTATAGTCTGTGTAATAGTATATGTGTGTATATAGTCTGTGTAATAGTATATAGAATAGTGAATCATTTCTGTGACTGAAGAACGATCTAAGGAAACAAATAGTGTTGATTGTATTGTCCCCTTACCTGCTTCTTATAGAACTATCTACAAATATAACCAACCAGCGGCCGAAAAGGCCCTTTCCGCCTCAACACTAGTTGGCCTAATCGTCATTAAGCAACAAAATAAAATGATAAAAACCCTAAAAAAATTCCAATTGGAATGTTTTCAAATTGTAATTCGAAGGTTTTTATTTTTTTATTTGACTTGTATTAAAGAGAATGAATTTTTCATATTCGATATAAGTTACTGTAATGATAGTCAAACGTTTTACAAAAATTAAATCAGAAATATTGAAAAAAATGCAAACTTTGATGTCGCACATCTCCTAAACTATTGATATAAGGTCATGATAGCTTGAACATTTTCGACTCATAATCAAGACAGGAATATAGTCCTGCGAGGTTATTAATGTTTTACAAATAACCCTGTATATCTTGATAAACAAGATTTTTTAATTAAAAAAAAGGAAAAAAATATCAAAAGTAGTCCGTAGAAAATATAATGTTATTGGAAATTCACCACGAAAGCGATTAGAAGTAGCGCCTTTCTGTTGCCGATAGACTGCTCTCACCACCGAGCTGCGGTTATTCAAGTGGTACAAAATAATTATTTGCATCTATATTCAGTGGCGCGTCCAACCAACTTTTACGAGGCCAACCACCTGGGCAACCAACCAGGGATCGACTTAATAGAATTCATTTATTATTTTTGCGGGAAAGTGGCTATGGATGGCAAATGAAACACTTAAAGTTAAATATACTTTTTATTTATCACTAAAGTTTCCTAGAATATTTCAAACACTTGTTGACCAATTTCTTAATTCGCACTAATTTTCCTTCACTCAATCTGTGGAACACTTTTTACTACGCTGTTTCTAACGCATCGATAATATTCCGCTCAATTTCGCACGTAAGTACTTGCCCGAATATCTGTCACTCGGTTACACAAGCGCGGGCCACATTGCTTGTCGCCACGGTTTCGCTCGTTTTTATCGCTGGTTATGTCGCACTTGTCAAATGTCACGAAATAACCGTCTCGCTGCCGCTTGTTTTCGCCTTATAAC
This sequence comes from Agrypnia vestita, assembly GCA_016648135.1. NCBI lineage: Eukaryota > Metazoa > Arthropoda > Insecta > Trichoptera > Phryganeidae > Agrypnia > Agrypnia vestita. Next base: position 70,290 of record JADDOH010012334.1, on the reverse strand, counting down.
AAACGGGTTGGTTTTCGAATTTTCGAGACCATTCTACACATTTCTAGTATTTCCTCGACATTTTCAGGGTTTACGAGAATGTTGCAGTCGATTCCAGAGTGTTGTGGAGTTTTCGATAGTGCCTAATTCCTTCCGATTCTACCATATTTAGCGGCCCTCGTAGCGCAGTGGGTGTGACACTGGCTTCTCACCCCGAGGTTCCGGGTTCGATTCCCGGTGAGGTCACAATTTAATCTGTGTGATTTACTCAAGCCTGGGTGCTTTGTGATGTATTTCGCTTCTGTAATTGGGCCTCCTGACCTCTTGAAGCATAAAAAAAATTGAAATTTTTTAGAATGTTCTGCATTTCAGATTTTATAAGAAATATAGCTCTATCCCTTCCAAAATTATATTTCCAAAACACTACTTAAAACAAAGATAGCTATATCCTTGTAGGATAAAAAGCAAAGGCAGCAGTATCCACTTCAATTAATCATCCCCAAGGATGTGTCACGTGACAAAACGGCCACCTCATACTAAAGTAAGAGTTGACGACGATTTTAGACTCAAACATCATAGCAAAGACAGCAATATCCACATTTAAAAGTCAAATATTTTTTATACACGTATAAAAAAGAAAAACTCAGGTGGCAATCGTTTTTAAAAACTTTTTGCAACAAGATGTAGGCTTCATAGATTCCAGAGAAATTCCCTTGAGTAGTGACAAGTTTTTTTGGCGACAACTCAGTGGGATATTGCTGCCTTTCCTTTTATATCTCTTACATGTAAATTGTGCATGAGACATATTCCCGCTCTACTAGGTGAATACCTGTCTCGAGGGAGACATAACACGCAGGATCGTTCGACATTATTTATTGGTGTACACACGAGGCCTACTTTGCTTAGTATAATTTTTTTGGATGTTGGAATATCGCTTAACTAAGTGTTTTGATCAGAAAAGAGACCTAAGAGAAATAAATAAAAAATTAACGCATAAAAACATAGTTTTTATTATAGCCAGCGACCGCTAGACTTAGGTTATAGTATCAAACCTGAAATATTTACTCGAGATGTAGGCTGTAGTAGGTAAGGAGGTTTGGATATTATGACGTTTGAGTTCGGGGATTTTGGCAGATAACAGGTAATAAAGGTGCAAAAACATGTGTAAGTAATACCTAAAAAAATCTTCCGTCAGAGTGAGCCAATTTCACAATTTTTTCTCATATCTTCTCTTGCGTTTTTTTATCACATTTTTGTATGGAAATATATCATTTTAAAGTTTATTCATCAGTTTACACATATTTTAAAAACGGATATCTTGTTAAAATGACACAAACTAAATTATATAACTAATTAATAAATTACCAAACCTACGATGTTTTAAAAAATTGCTTCATTTTGTGGGCCTTTTATGACTAAATGGCCTCGTGTGATATGTTTTTTTCAGTAGTATTACAAAGTGTATCCTAAACTTATTACAATTATTGTAAAATCTGCTAGTTTGTTTACATACAATTCATGTTTTAAAAAACACTGTTTTTGTTATAATATTTTATTTTTTGTCCGTTTGCTCTGTCGGACGATCGCCTTAAACAGTGGCCCGAATAAACTTCGGATTTGTTACTCTAACGTAAATGACAGGATTATTTATAGAGCTTCAAAGCGTCTGGCTGAAGAAATGATCCGCAAAAATCATATGCCAATGCTCATCCACACTAGCGAAGGGAAAAACTTCATTTCAAAATGAAGACTACAACACACACACGTTCAACCAGTTTGAAGACTACAAAGTGTACACTACAACTGTAGTACTACGAAATGAAGTGAAGTAAATGAAGTGAAGTAATGAAGTAATTGTAGTATTAATGAAGTGAAGTAATGAAATGAAGTAATTGTAGTATTAATGAAGTGAAGTAATGTAATGAAGTAATTGTAGTATTAATGAAGTGAAGTAATGAAATGAAGTAATTGTAATAATAATGAAGTGAAGTAATAAGTAGTCATAAACGATATTTTCTCCAAAGTAACATTTGGCGACCTAAAAAAAAAAAAAAAAAGGTCGCCAGACAGATTTCTTCGTTCGATTCCAAAAAAATTTCAAACCATGGGGGGGGGGGTTGTTACAGTTTCCAAAGATTTCTCCGTTTAGCTACATCAACTTCCCAAAAATTTTTTCATAACTCCCAAAATTTTTCAAACCATGGGGGGGGGAGGTTGTTACAGATTCCAAAAAATTCTTCATATATCTACATCAACTTTCCAAAAATTTCACGTAAAAAATACACTACTTAAAATGTGTTTCTCATACTTTCGATAACTTTGTAGTGTTCGCTTTGAAATGAAGTGTACTATTTGAAGCTTATACTTTCAATAACTTTGGTGTTTGTAGTTTGTAGTGTGCACTACACATCAAAATGTGCGAAGTGTGCACTTCAATGTAGTGTAGTACTACATTGTAGTAGTGAGTACAGAGCGGACCCATCACTAATCCACACTAATATTATAAAGAGGTAATGTGTGTAAGTTTGGATGTAGGAGGTAATCTCCGAAACTACTCATTTGATTTCAAAAACTCTTTCACCAGTATTTAGAACAGACTTTCAGGGTGGACATAGACTGTACGAGTATATTATCCAATTAATTAAGGATAAATTATACAAGTCTTACAGAGAGAAGCGAAGACGAATTTATATATGAGAAAAGTGAATGGAAGTCTCTTACGATGCGATACGATGCCTCAGGGCTTACAACCTGCAAGAGCTGGCTTAAGTGATCACTCTACACAATGTCATCGTATAAGAGACTTCCATCCACTTTTCATATATACAAATAGCTTCGTCTCTGTGAGACTTCTATAATTTATCCTTAATTAATGAATCATCCCTCTGCGGACAAAATCTGGTAACTGTGTTCTAAGAACATACTTTCACATAAATATTTTATATTATTCATTTAAAATAAATACTTACAAAAAATTAATAGATGTGGCAGTCCATCATGGGTGGAATGTTAAATAGTGTAAAGTGATCGCTTTAGCCAGCCGTACAATAGGTCGCAAGCCTTATAAATACTTAAAAATCTTCCATACCTACTTTCCCATATAAAAAATAGCTTCGTCTCTATGAGACATCTATAATATATGTTGACTAATGATGACCCCCTGGGCATAATATCCAGTGTTGTGTTATTGAAATATTTGAACATACTAAAAATATTCTGAATAAGATAAAATATATTTTTTACTTGTTACACTTAGGCCCGGTTGTTTCAAGTTCGATCAAAGTAAGCGGTCGATTAAAGCGTAGATTTTTACGAAAACGGATCGTCTGATTGGTGGAGAACGTAAAAATATATGCTTTAAAAGAACGCTTACTTTAATCCAACTTGAAACAACCGGCCCTTAGTGTACACGGTAATGAGATTTATCTCAATTAAATCTCACCGTGTCTCATTACGTGTGCACTGGCCTCTAGACAATTCACAATAGTACTGAGCACCGTTTTTATATCTTCTCATTTCTCGTGTACAGCTCTTCGAAGACCGCAATTCTCATCTCATTTCTGCATTTAATTTAGCCCAGGTATTTTCTTGATGTCATCGATTCGTTTCGTTGGAGGCCTCCCAACATTCATTAGGCGGATTCCGCTCCAGGATATTTTTCTCCGCCGGCCGCCTCTTCAGTCAGCGTGTCCGGCGCCGGTATCTTCGGCGTCCATCTGTCCATCGACAGGCCGACTGCATCTGACCAGCGGCGCGACTGAGGGTGGGCGAGATGGGGCTAGCATCAGACCCAGCCCACAACAACTAAACGCTGGAAATTAATACAGCGATTTATTAATTGATCAATTAATTTCTTCTTCTTCAAAAATAGTAAAATAATTTTGTGGTGACATTATTAATATTAGGTGTACCCATAAGTAATCAATTATTGAAGTTATTTATATTATTAATATTTAAAGCATTAACTTTGTGGTTAGACATAATAACATAATGTTAGTAATCTTAGTAAAAACCACTACCAGATTTACGGTCTACCGGTTTCGAGACGTACCCGTCTCTTCGTCAGGACCAACACTACACTACTATATATACACAATACTATACACCCCAACCATAGTATTGTTAAACTATCACCAATATTGATCACATCTCTCGTTAGATTCCTAAATTTTTCAGTAGGCTATAATCAGTGCATGCTTGTCTCTGACAAGATTAACACGCATGTGATCAATATTGGTGATAGTTTAACAATACTATGGTTGGGGTGGATAGTGTTGTGAATATAGTAGTGTAGTGTTGGTCCTGGCGAAAAGACGGGTCTAGAAACCGGTAGACCGTAAATCTGGTAGTGGTTTTTACTAAGTTTACTAACATTCTGTAATTATTTAGGTGGCAACAAAAAAAAATTTAACTACATTTAATTTTATTTTTAATCGATTTAATCTCCGTCGTTATCTAGGACCTTTTGCCATCTTGTTGATAGACTTTTAAGAAAAATATGCCTCTAGGTGTTTTTAAAGCGTCATTATCAAGCCCTACCGGGCGCCCACTTCGATCGCTATCAGACAAGTCAAAATCACCATCGGAAAATTTTCTAAACTAACGTTGGCACTTATTTACTTTCAACACGTCTCCATACATATCACAAATTTTCTTTGTTGCAACCGTTGCATTAACACCCGATAGAAAATGAAACAGCATGCAATGACTTAAATGTTCTTCAGTTGGTTGATTGTCCGCCATTTTACAAGAGAGTAATAAAAAAATTAAATTTAATTGTCACAAGTCACAAGACCACGGATTATAATATTGCGTATAAAACATGTCTTTACATGTTCACTATACTGAGCTTGACTGAAGCAAACATTCCACACCAAAAATAATTGATTATTTATGGGTACACCTATTATAATTAATAAAAATAAACTTGGTTTTTACCACTTTTGTATTGAAATATCAACATGTTTCAGAGCCCGTGGCCCCTTCGTCAGGATGATATAATTGTAGAATAACAAAATTAAATTCAAAAATCGAAGAATAGACAATCAAAATATTAAAAAAGTTTTATATGGAAAATTATTAATAATAATGAAAATAAATATAAAAAATAACTATTTGTATAAAGGACCTGGTTATTTATAATATTCAATTACTATTAACACTTTTTCTTATTTCCAAAATTTATAATTTATCAAACTATGTAAAATTTGTAAACCCTTATTAATATCAAAATAATGATCCATAGCCAAAGATAGTAAGAAAATTCAGAATAATTATTGCTATTTAAACACCTTAAGTGTTCCTTAACTCTAACTTCAAAATTTCTGCACGTTTTTCCTATATAAAAATAATCATTCTCTGAAACATGTTGATATTTTCAATACAAAAGTGGTGAAAATTAACTTTATTTTTATTAATAATAGATTAATTAATTATTCAATGTGCAAGGTCGCTTAACATGAATTAGACTCGCGCTATTTTTCAATCAACACTATTTCGCAATTTATCACTTCGTCTATAAACTCTTTACTATCGCTGGGTAACACTTATTTATCGCTTGTAGAATATTCAATTTTTTTTAAATTCATCATCACCAAAATTTTTTTTTTTTAAATAGAGATGTGTACACGGAATACGTGTCACATCAATATTCTTACTCTTTTAAAACTAAGCTAAACGCTTGTGCTATGAAAATAGGACTAACTTGCTAGTCTGGAGTGAGGTTCCAACCCACGACCTTTGGATCACGAGGCGAGTGTCCTAACCACAAGACCAACAAGCTACTATAATCTGAAAGATGGTTAAGAAAGATTATAGTGCTATAAACTTTTGAGATTTTTGAACAATTCTTTCGAGACCTTATCTAGGAAGGATTATAAAAGGAAAAAAACAAAAAAAGGGATTGATCCGTTTCAAGAGCATAATCCTTCAATAACTGTTCAAATTGTTTGTGTAAAACTTTTTTCAAATTCATTTTTTTAAATAATTATTAAATATGAATTGAAAAACACTTAAATTACACGTTACAATTTTATTTTGATTTAAAACGTTTTCAAGAGCCAACCTCTCATTATCAATAATAGTTATTGAGTTGAAATAGGTTATTGATAATGAGAGGTCGTCTCTCGAAAACGTTTTAAATTAAGGAGTATTCTCCTTCAAGTATATTTTACAATTATGATATTTTACAGTCCACATTTTTATTATATGACCAGCTGTAACCCTTCAAAAACGACGACGCTTTTACATGTCGGTTCCTAAAGAAAAATTATTTATTTATCCCAATTATAATAAATTCGTTATCTGTCTGTCTGTTTCCTTAACTACCGTAACCGTAACTTCTTTAAAGTAAAAAATTTTTTTTGAATATTATTTTACGAATTTATTTTTTCGAAAACTTTTTTTACGAATCAATTTTTTTAAATGAAATTAATAAAAACTTATTCCTTGGGAGCCGACTTGTTAACGAAGTTATGCACGTTACAGAATGTTACGGACAGACAGACGGACAATGAAACTATTATTATCGGGATGGTATTAAAACATTTTTAGTACTTATATCTCACGAATCGATACGCCACTTTTATCGCAGTCTGATCACGAAGCGGCTTCAAGAAAAGTTGAGAAAAAATGAGCGATTCTCCGTGCGCGGTCGGTGTTTTCTTCCCTATGGAAGTCAACAGGAAGCTGAAAGTTCATTTCGTAAATTGATTTTCCCCATACGTAATAAAATGTTGCAGACATAATAATAAAACCCTTAAGACTTGATCCTGGATGCGGAACGGTAGAGGGAGGATTATTAAAAGGTAGAACGAAACGAAATGAAATTCATCCGTGTTTTTCTGTTCAATTGAGAGGAAAATCAATTTTTATCCACCTTTTATTGAGATTTTCCTTCTACGCTCGCACATAAAGTAAATGTATTGAATTATTGATTTACGCTGATATTGTACCGTAGCAATATTAACTTATTTAAATCAATATACCTATATACTTTTTATCCATTCAGTGGTTTCGGGGTTCTAGATTATAATTTTATTTCCAAAATTATACAGTCTAGTCATTTATATGTCTCATACTAGTAGCAAACACATTACAGGTCGATTCCTGCCTTGATAATGAGTCGAAAATGTTCCATCAACCATGACCTAATATAAATAGTTATCAACATCAAAGTTGGCCTTTTTTAAAATATTTCTGCCTTATTTTTAGCAAAAAGTTGAATTATCATTACAGTAACTCATATCTATTTTGAAAAATTCATTATCTTTAATGCAATTCACTATCTTTAATGCAAAATTCATTATTTTTTTGCAAAAAGTTGAATTATCATTACAGTAACTCATATATATTTTGAAAAATTCATTATTATTAATGCAAGTCGAATAAAATGATAAATACATTACAAAAATTTAAAATAGAATATTTTTACAAGGTTTTTAAAATTTATTTGAGTGGTATTGAAGCGAATGAATTTTTTAATATTGTCTTGACTTGTTATAGTCTTGATATGCAAAAACAAAAAATGATTTGTTTCATCCTGCCATAAATGAAAGTATTAAATATAATATATAGTGCATTATTTTAGTAATTTTCAACTCCAATAATACTTTTGAATGCGCATCCCTAACCGTAACTAGAATCCAATAGCTGAACTTATTCCGTTTTCAAAATTAGTATGTAGCTGATTTGATTCCGTTTTCATTATCCCAATTATAATAATTTCGTTGTCTGTCCGTCTGTCCATCCGTCCGTCCGTCCGTCTATCTGTCTGTCACCGTAAGGCCAAGGTAATCAATCTAAAATAATAAAAAATTATATTTTACATTGATTTCCCAATACACTTTTTTGTTTTGACTATTTAATATATAACTAATAAGTATAAATTACTTAATGCAATTTTGAAAATAAAAAATCAGTTATTGTTGATGGGTTATAGCTAGTATAACAGAATTCTAGAACCGTCTAGCAATTTCCAATTTACTGTAAAGTATCCAGAGTTACGTGTGATTCCTTCACTTTCTAGTCTCGTGACACTATCTATTAAGTACAATGTGATATAAAATCACAAACTATATTTTTTTTCTTGAAGGGCTTTTTTTGTGATTTTGCTCTACCTTTTAAGATGATAATAATAAAAATACGTAAAAAATATTATTCTGTGGACAAAAAATATTATACGATGCTTTGTAGGCTTCATTAAAGGAGATTGCGCAAGGGATGATAATTATATTTGAAAAGGCCGGCTTTGAAGTTCGCAATTCAAACATTTTCCGGTTTAGCGTTCCACTAACAAGCTTCTCGTAGCGGCTGAGATTATGAAACTGAACAGAAGAAGAAAATAACATTTATAATACAAAAATAAATAAAAATAGTATTCGATTAATACAAAAAAAATCCTCCTCACTCGGAATGTCGGCTAGTATGATTTTCATACATAGGATCTAACAGAGCTATTCCTTTCACTATAATATACAGGGAAACATTAATTTGAAAAACATTAATACCCTCGCAGGACTGACTATATTCCTGCTTTAATTATAATTTGAAAATGTTCAAGCAACAATAGTTATGGAGATGTGCGACATATAAGTTTGCATATTTTTTTTTGTAAAACGTTGGACTATCATTATAGTAACCTATATCGAATGTGAAAGATTCATTCCCTTCAATGCAAGTCATATAAAATAATAAAAATTTCTACCTATTTTTATGATTGGATTTTTTATCATTTTATTTTTGTAATTAAACGAATGATTTTTTTGTAATCGATATAAGTTACTGTAATGATAGGTCAACGTTTTGTAAAACGTAAAAAATATTGAAAAAAATTAAAACTTTAACTATTGATATTTAGGTCATGGCTGTGGAACGTTTTCAACTCATAATCACGGCAGAAATATAGTCCTGCGAGGTTATTAATACTTTCCAAATAACCCTTTACGTGACAAGAGACTCATTTCAGAAAATTTTCGTCTTATTTTAGAAAAAATACGACAAATTACACAAAAAATATTCATTAACACTTTGACTGCTGAACGATTTTCTTCGACATCATCTCGGTGCTAAAAATTTAGCCAATATTTAAAAATCTTAAGAGAATGATTTTAGGGATAATTCATTGTCATTTACCCCCATAAAGCCATTAGTTCTCTCCGGGCGGTCAGCACCGCCATAAACACACCACTGTTTTTTCAATGACAAATGCCGTGTAGTGCGTTTACACTCGCCCAAAAATATATCTGGTCAATATTATTCACCAAAATAATTATTTTTCAAAAATTATTATTATTGCATAAATATCTTATCTTATTCAGATATTTTACATTTCTCTGTAGTTACACAGTTAGTCATTTTTTTCGTATATATTTTTCATATTTATATCATGTTGATTAAAAATAAATATGATATATTATAATGTTTCTCAAAGGCGGATTTTAGGATTAGTGATAAAAAACAAAAAATTATAGAAAATATAATACATCATTTTGAGATTTCAAACTGAAGCAGTTCATATTTCAAAATGTATGAAAACATTGTTCTAAACTGTACCGTAAAAGTGCTGTGCAGTTTTACATAACACTGTAAATGTAAATGGTAAACAAATAATAACAAGAAAAATATCTGGTTGGTCAGGCATTCAGGGCGAAAATAAAATGCATTTTTACATTTATCGTGCACATTTTTTTTCAAAATAATTTGCTTCGTTTTCTTTTTATTCGGTTAGTGTCTTAAGTACAAAATCTAGGAAAGTATAGTTTCATTAATAGCCAACGTCAGCTTGTTTGAATTATTCCTGCCTATTAATTATTATAGCTTCAACTCTAGATCGATTTTGTGAGAACGGTTGATGAATTTTTTTTATATCCATGAAAATATTAATATCGGTAACAATTTTTATGAAAAAGTCTTATGGAACACTACTGTTATCCTTTATCCCCTACACAGTAGGCAGTGTCTCAATTCAAGAAGTTTACAGTAAGTGCGCACAAATTATCCTTGAAAAATATTACACTAGAAAGTTTGTTCTACGCAAATATAAAAAATATAACTGACTCAAAAATTTTTTGGGCTCTTACATACGAATTGAAAAAAAAAATCACTGAAAATTGCTAATTACGGAAAAGTTCTCATTACACAATGAAAAGTGTTTTTCCGTAAAAATTGGAAAATATAATACTTACATAAAAATATTATAACAACAATCAAAAATATAAAAAACAACACGCAAATATTCCTGTGTGAACGAACTTTATGTTCATAAACGGAAGGAATGCAAAAAAAGCGAAAGAAATTGACTCAACTATACGATGTATTGTCTAGCACCAACCCTCAGGTATAGAACGCCGATAGGCGTTTTCAGCACACAGCGAATGTTTTTGAGAACGCCTATAGGCGTTTTCAGCACTGAACATACTAGATACCCCCTCAATTCTGTCACAAAAACATATAAATATCCCTGTCCAATTAATGATATCTCCAAGACTATTTTGCATTGAGTTTTATAACACCAATAGATATACCTCTGCTATTTCTCCCCTATACCTAGAACGATCAGCTGACACAGGCTCAGTTCAAAACGGTCCCTCAAGCGTGTAATACATACTCATCATAGACAAAACTATATTCCGCTAAGAACCACCACTCGTAGACACACGGTGTTGACCTTGGAACCCGCGCACTCGTCGTAAAACTTGTTAATTTAGAACTCATTCTTGAATTGTATTTAATGATTTACGACAGTCTTTATTTTGTTTTGAATATTATTTACAATTTATTTTATCATTACAACAACATTAACAATATTCGTTATTAATTTATCATAAAAAGTGTATTGTGTAATTATATCCTATTTAAAACCTTCATAAAATATTTATAATTTGTATTCTAATGTCACTCTAGGACCGTCTACCAGGGTCAATAATGACCTTTTTATGGCCTGACTGTTAAAAAAAAATTAAATTCCTGCCTGAATTATGTCAATGATCGTGAAAATGATCGCGGAAATTATAAGCTCTGCGACGAACAAACGGCCCCAGGCAAACGGCCGTACACAAGTATACATACGTACCCCGTCGGGTAGAAATTAATTATGATCCAAAAGAATAATGAAATTCGTTTAAAATGTGGATTTTTGAATGAGATATGACTCAAATTATTTTTGGAACTTCAAGCTAAAAGATAAAGTAAAAAAATCATTTTTTGAAAATGTGAAGGCGGTGTAGTAACCCTTTAATATGTAATAATAGCGTGTCTTCATTTTTTTAATTGATTATTTTATCGCAGTAACCCTTTAACATATAATAATAGTGTGTCTTCATTTTTTTAATTGATTATTTTATCGCCTGTTTGTTCAATTATTTAATCTATTGTTCAAATAATTTCTTAAATCTGTTGTGTAGTTTTCTGGGATATTCTGTGTATATCTGACCTTTCTGGAAGACGTTTCGGATCCCATTCCAAGGTTCATCATCGGGGCAACACAACAATTTAACAACATAACAATAATAATATGGATAACACGTATGACCAGCACAGTAAATTAAGGTACCCACTGACGTGTGAGAAGTGTTCGATAGTAATCAGAACGGTGCAAACCAGCGAATCAGAATTTATAGATACGCGTACAAGATTTTAAAGTGACTATTACGACTATTAGTGTGAATTTAAAAACGGTGCTCCGATTGAATTCGTGTCCAGGGACTTTGTGTATTAAATAAAAGTTTAAATTGTTCTTAGTGTTTCGCTTGCTTTGCACAGCCACGATCCCATGGCACTATATTAGATAGATTTACACAATTTTGCGTATATTTATAAGACGGTCAGGACTTCAAATTTACTGAGTTGCTTGAATTCAATTCAATTCAATTTATTTATTTAATAATATGTACATTACAAACTAAATGTTCAAGGCATACACATTATGAAAGTATACATATTAAAATAACAATATTTAAGTAAATAAAAATAACATATATAAAATCTGGTCAAAGTTGTAGGAGAATCCAGGATTCTTCGGAAAAATTCTTCAGACACATGGAATATATCAATAATCAATACCCTTAGCGATATTGTCTAGCATAGCGGTAGCTCTTCCAACAGGCATAACCATCGGCAGGTTGGTCCTGTATATTGTAATGTGGAACAATCTATGCTGATGTCTAAGGCAATTACCAGAATTATATAAACCAATGCTCCGCATAATTTCAGGATTATCGATCATACCACGATAAAAATGCATTCCTTCTAGTCTCTAAAATATTGAAGCCAAGCATACCCTGGAGAAACTCGGATAGGTAGAGCCAAGGAAAACGCCGGCCGCACACTGGATGCGTTTTCGTGCGAAATTGAGTAGTACGTATACGTACGAATACGCAAGTACATTCCTGACCTTCGAAGTAGTATTAAACATAGCACACTGTACACGATTTAGTAGTGCGTGTACGCACGTATAGATGCGACGTCCGACACGATCCGGATTTGTTCGGAAATTTTTGCGATTTCGTACGATGGATATTGAAAATTTTGTCAATTTGATACATGACCACAATGTTTGTGGGACCAAATCGATTCAACTGCGTGACTATCATGGCGGAGAATCTCTAAAGAACTAAAAATACCTGTATGTTAAATAATTTGGTTAATTAATAAGGTGAGGTATAATTATGTAGGTACTTCGAAAAAAAAAACTTTTAAATATTTCTCCGATGTTATGATCTCTCGTTGCACTTCGATTCTCCCCAGCATTTGTGAATCTATTAGATCATGAAATTTGTTATTAATTAAGCCTGCCATAATATGACGGAATTGACCAAATTCATCCCTTCTAGTATATTATATTTCGTTTACCCATTTGGTTCTACATGCCGACGACGTCGTAGCAGTAAGTAGAGAGTTTTCCAGAAGGTACAGATTATTTACTTGGAACAAACGTTGTTGGAGGAATGCGAAAAGTAACTTATCAATGTGCGCGCTCAATACGTACGAAAATAATCGTACGAATACAATTATTCGTATCCAAAGTGCGACCGGCCTAAGCCCGTACTCTCTCATGTAGAGATATCTCAGAAACTGAACCACGATTGATCACCTTTTTCTCGATAGGAAATGATTATAATGAAGTACGCCATTTCTGATTTAGTTTTTTAATGGAAACCCAATTTTATCGTCCAATGATCGTCTCGGAATTTTTTCTACCGTCCCCCGAGTCACTCGAATATTGGCGCCAATTATTCGGACACTAATTGGTGTCGTCATGTCGCTTCCATCCGCGGTCGCCGGGGAGGGTCGCGTTACCAAACCGATATGGTTTATGGCCGGGACGCTTCAAGAGCTACAAAACCTCTATATTTTCAAAAAAATAATGATTTTTACTCCCTTTATATTAACTCGTGGCGTCTGCTTGCTTGCCGTCAACAAAAACTTTGGATCGATTTTTGACCCTTTTCCCGTGATCCAATCGAGCTGAAACTTGACAAGTAGACTCGTGGCGACGATCAAGAAGATCAATCAAATTTTCGTTACAGAAATTAATAATTATATTAAAATTTCGGATTTTTGAAATTTTTATTGGTTTTTTCAAATTGGAATCATTAGAAAAGTTTGATTACGGCGGCCCGATAACGTCGCGGAATATTTTCTAAATTTGAATTACTCCGTCGGTATGCATAATAGGTACTTCACCACGAATGTCGAAAATCTAAATTGACTGACAAATGTTTTTAGAATTTTATCTTCAAAGCATGAAGTTTCTTATCAAAGCTCAAAACATCTGACATTTTAGAAATATATTAAATTACTGTAAGTTTAGCGTTATGTTATATGTTTTAATTCGTCTTTAGTTGTTGTTATATTTTACAAAGAAAGGGAGTATAATAAAAGCATGGTTTTTATGGGTTACTTTTTTTTATACCTAGCTTGTTCTAAGTTCTAAGAATAAATTGCGCTCTGACTCATTCAAACATTCCAAAAATTTAAAACCAAATTTATTAATTAATTATAAATACATGCTGAAAAGTCAAATCAAGGAAAAAGTATTCTGGCAGAACTTTGTTTTCCTTTCATTGCTATCCTACCAGTGAAAACCTATAATTGGCTTTTATGTATCCCATTCTTTATATTTACTCACTCATTGTAAGCTGTTGGTTTTCCTAATAAATATAAATTAATAAACAAATTTCCAAGGCTTTGTGCCTAGGTGCCTGTTTGAAATTAATTGTTCTGTAAGATTTTATGATTGTGCTTCATATGCAGTACCGCATCAGAAACTTCGATTATTTAATAATCACATATGAGGGGTGTAGGAGCAAAGGCAGTAATATCCCACTGAGGTTTCTAAGAGAAATGCAAAAAACGTGCCACTACTCCAGAAAAATTTCTCCCTTTCTACCTTCAAAACCTACATACCTTATTTATTTATTTATTTCTATTTAATTTTATGTATAAAATTTTATTAAAAAATATTTTTTAAAAGCATTTGCCACCTCAGTTTTCCTTTTATATAAATACGTGTATAAATAAATATCATTTCTAACTTTACTATAAAGCGGCCATTTTGTCTCGTGACACATCTCTGGAGGTTGAGTGGTTGATGTGGATATTGCTGCCTTTGCTTTCATGCCCCTCATATGTACGCTCGTGAATCATTATGAAGAGGCACCTTAATTACTGAGTTTCCGATTACCTGCTTGATTGACGCTCAATCCTAATTAACATTAATCATAACTGTGATGAAATTTTATACCTGGATGGCTACAATATATAAATAATCTGATAATTATTAATGTTATACGATATTTATTTACTTAAGCTATCTAACTATCTAATGGTATCATTTACATATATAAATTAAAATAGATAAACACTATGACAAACGAGACATCACGAAGTGTTCTTTATAGGGACCCACAGGAATAACTATGCATTAAATTCACCGTTAACATGCATGCATCGCCTTGGAAACAAATTTTCGGAAATTGTCGACATTTTTCGTTGTAGGAGCATATTAGAATTAAGGAATTAGGTACTTAGATTTAGAATATAACAAAAGAATTAATTACAGTTTATTGGACTAAATTTTTACTTATGTTTTGTTCTCCATGAATTATATATATTTATTTACTTTAAAGTGTCATATTATTCATTTCCCTTTTAAATATGTTTTGATTTTATCTTTTATATTAATTTTTTGGTTTATTTTATCTTCTTATCTTATAAATCTGGTATATTGGTTTAATTATCTTTATTTTACTCTTCTATTATTAATTTGTTAAAGGTTTCTAATTATTAGGTACTATTTGCTTGTGTACTAATCATCGTATATAATATATATTGTTCATTTATCTCAAATAATGTTCTATTTGTATTATTATTTTTTAATTATTTACTATAAAACGTGTTTTATGTTAGGTATATAATTATCTTTTTAAATTTCTTGTACTGTAAAAACCCACTAGGGTGTTTATTAATAAGTAAAAAATAAAAAATTATAGTTTTGTAGGCTCGTAGGTAGTTCTGTAAAAAATTATACAACATACAATGTGTACATATTACAAACGTATCTCTCGAGCAGATATGAAAATAATATAAAAATTCATTAATTAGGTACCACGAATTTTCAAAACGGTTTTCTATATAGAGGTATACTCAACATTAATAACTTTCCCACAGAATTAAATCTATTGATAATTACAATAAATTCACGTATGTCCCACACATACATATCTTTATATATAAGTACCTATATTTTTTATCTTTTATATATCTATAATTCTCATTATCTATTATCATAGATTATACTACCAATATCTTACGTACTTAAACAATTTAACAAAGGAATTCTTTTGTCATTCAAAATTCTCGTTCTATAATATAAATATATTATGATATAAATTTTTCCTTTGTAAGTGATCATCCCTCACCACACACAAGAACCTTGATTCTTAATATTTATTAGTTATCATTGCTGTGAAAAAATCGTATAGGTATTTATCTATTTAGTAAAAAAATAGTAAAAAATTAAATAAAAATATATGATGCAGACAAATTGAAAATATTGATAATGTACATCAGGTACATTTTCGACTCATTTTGTGTCTTAAAGCTGAATTTAAATCGTAAAAAATGCATTATTTTTTACACTCTTCATCTTTCGACAGTTTACCCAAAAGGTAAAGAAAATTTTCTATTCAAAATTGAATGAAGAAGACTACACCGAAGTTTTTGCTACACGCTGAGAGACACCCTATACATAACACTCATCCGAATTTTCATTTTTTCTTTTCGTTCACTTATACCTTTATGATTTTACGCCGTTATTTATAAAATAAAATAAAGTGTTTTTCTCTTTTTATTAGAGTAGACATGTATGCTTAGCGGGGGGGGGGTAAGGGTCCAGATCTCCCCCGGAAGCGAACTTCCGTCTCCGGCGTACGTAAATGAATTAAGTGAGCTTTTAGTATGATCAACTTTTATCGTTTTATGGAGGTTTTATATTTTGTTTCTCGCATCCCCTCCCAACTTACGCCATGCTGTGTACACGGAGCGCCGACTCATATTAATAATCTATACCGGCGACTCGCAAAGGGGGTGCTACCATCCCCCAGGGGCGGTTGTAGCAACACTGGACGCCGTCTTGACTCGTCAGTTTTTATTTTTTTATTTTTACGCTTCATCAGGCCAAGAGCGAAACGCAGCACGAAACACCCAGGCTTGGGTGAATCGCACAGATTAAATTGCGACCTCACAGGGAATGGAACCCGGAACCCTCGGTGTAAGAAGCTATTGTCGTGCCCACTGGGCTACGAGGACCGCCTATATCGTACTATGATAAACATCCTATAATTTCATTATGGTACTGATGCACATGTTTATTAGTGGCACGTGAGCATGCGCGGTATTGACCTTATTTAGCCCTCGCTTATTAGTGGCATCTGTGTATGTACATTGCTAGTAATAAGCATGCTCATTAGTGGCATGCTTATTACTCTCACCGCATGGCTCCGCGTGAGTTTTGGCTATTCCCCAAGTTAAATTAAGCGACCCGATTTGAAACAAGAGAAGATATTATGCGGAACGCGACGGCCCAGCTGAACGTCATTCCAACACCCAAATGCCGGGAGAAGAGTGTATTGCCAAGGGAACTATTTTGAAGGAAATGAGTTAGTACAGTTTGTATGAATAAATGTGTTTCCGCCACTAAAGGTTCGACATTTTTTTAATACAGTGGTATGTTGTTGACATTTGCAATTTCTATTTTAGATTTTTGAATTCGATCGGCCGCTTTGCAAAAAAAAAGATTTTGCAAACCTGCCAAACAAATTCAATTACGAAATGCTTAACACATGTTGTTCTGTAAAGAGGGGAAATTTATAAATTTTTTTGGTATTCTTCCAATAAACTCGTAAAGTCTTTTGAATACTTAAGCTTTTAAGTCGGAATCTTTTTTATTTTTATATTAATTTTTAAAAAGTTTTCTGATTTTAATTTTTTTTTAATATTTGGCATTCACATGAGTAATTTATATAGAATCCAAAATAAATTTCTTAAATGGAGGTCATGCGGGTTTTACGGTGGCAATTGCAGCAGCCAAATTTTTAAATTCTCCACTGGAAAGGCTTCCTAGACTAGCAAACGGACACGAGTAGCTAGACGTTTTTGCCAACAATATTACTATATTCAAACATATTTTAAAAGGCGTTTAGAAGGATAAATAGGAGCTGTTTATGGAAGGCTCTTTCATTTATCTTCTCGGTAGCTGCCAACATCTCACTTGTTAACAATATTTTTATAGGTATGTTCCAAGAACACGGTTACTGGATTTTGTCACCAGAGAGATGATTGATTAATTGAGATAAATTTTAGAAGTCTCACAGTGACGAAGCTATGGATATGAGAAACATATGTGGAAGTCTTTTATACGAAGGCCCAGGGTTTACAGCCTGTATGAGATAGCTTAAGTGATCACTCTACACAATGCAACGTTCACCAATTTCATCGTAAGAACATCCACCTATTATCAGATTTTGAAAGTTGTATATATGTTCAAATTAGTGATGCAACGAATACGAATATTCATATTCGCCGAATAGTAGATATTTACCGAATATTCGTGTTCGCCGAATATCATCACGAATACTAAAAACTAACTATTTATAACTGTTATATAACGAATATATATTGTTTATAACGAATACTAAAAATAAACTATTTATAATTACGGTTTGGCTGTGCACCGTGTATCTGAACACACCTATGCACTCTATTATCGGGGATTCCCCTAACATTGAATGAATGGATTTCTTGAGTTCTCAAATTGTCAATTGTTACTTGTTTCACAGCATAACATGAGTTCTTTCATCTACATAGTTTCGCTGAGTTATTAATAATGTTAGGTGCTCATTTCATGTAGTTTTTGTTTTGTAATACGTATTGTTCGTTCAATTTTATTTCCGTTGTTTGTAAAAGTGTTAATTCTTATAAAATAATTTCAAATTAAATCTAATAATACGACCTCTCGTAAGCGTAAAAAAGTGATATGATATTCGACCGCAGGGAATGTACAAACGGATAAAAGAAATGTTTTGCTTTTTGAGAAATAATTTGCCGGTGGTAATTTTTAATTATTTAATCTCTAAGTAAAAAAAACCGTGGTGTATTATTTATTAGCTTGTTGAATTATTCTTAGTCGTATTCGTATTCGCCGAATAGTGGGCTTGATATTTGTATTCGTGAAAGTAGTATTCTTTGCATCACTAGTTCAAATCTGAGAATTTTTCGTTTATATCATCAAGCAAACCATTCGTTGCAATCTGTATTTTTGAGTAAAATATGATGAATATTATATAAAATAAGTGCTAATATTATTTTAAAAGCTGGTAGAAATAAGTTTCTTTCACAGGAATCTACTATCCAGAATTCATCTACAGAGTTCATATATAAATTAAAGCCATTATTTTCGTCTCAATGATTTCGACGTTTCTCTGCTTTTGAGTGTTGGGGTAAAAATTGCAAAATTACAATATAGTTATTTTCTGTATACGGCCGTTATAACGGAAATACTGGTTTTACTTTGATATACAACAAAATAAGCTTAGTTGCTTTTGTGATGTGTTGCGCTTCAGTGATTGGGCCTGATGGCGTGTTAAAGCAATATAAAAATATATAAATATTTGAGCAGAAATTTCTAAATGTGTATTAAAAGAAAGAAAAATAATATTTATTTTTTGTAATATTTTTCCATATTTCAGTAAGAAAAAGAGCTTTAATGTCCAATGCTGCATTTCGGTCCGGTCATTAAGTCCGTTAAACTAGTGAGTAGGTACGTACAACTTCTTTTAAAATATACAAATTTATATATAAAGTCCGTTAAACTAGTGAGTAGGTACGTACAACTTCTTTTAAAATATAAAAAACGGCGATAGTTAAAAACAATGTTTATTTATATTGAAATTAGACAAGAATATAAAAAAACTAACCCATAAAAAAAAGTTTTTATTATACTCCCTTTCTTATTGAATCAGGTTTCGTGCCTCTGCACGCGTCGGGGTCATTACTCATTTGTATTGATTCCAATTTGAAAAAACCTTTAAAATTTCGAAAAATACAAAATTATACTATAATTATTAAAAAAAAATTGTTAGATCATTTTTATCGTCGCCACGAGTCTGCAAAGTTTCAGCTCGATTGGATCATGGAAAAAAGGTTTAAAAATCGATCCAAAGTTTTTCCGGCAGACAAACAACCCCCAGACGCTATGAGTTAAAAGAAAGGGAGTAAAAAAAAACACTTTTTTCATATATGTAGAAGAAGTCTAAACTCCTGGCAAGATTAATGTATCGGTAATTCAGCCAACAAAAGCACAATAAAGGAAGCCTCGACTAATGCGATTTTTTTAAACTGATTTATAGCCGTAGGGATATTTGAAAAAAGTATTTTTTTCTTATTTTTGACATAAAAGAATATTTCTATATTTTCCCTTTAAAAACATCTTCACTGCGTTAATTAAAAATGTCATTAACTTTTGTCTTCGAGTCGAGACCGCCTTTTTCAAATTAAAAGTTTTATAGAATTATAATAATCGCCCGTGTCTATGGATGAGATTTTTGTATCGAGACAATCTTTGAGACTGGCGTCTTGCTTGCGTTAGATTTTTCGGAGAAAACTGCTCATTTTTGAGGTCCACACCAAGTCTCAGATATTCGGGCACTCGCATCTCGCTTCACGCTTGTTGTGCGTTAGATTTCTTCTTTGATTTTTCGATCAGTAGGTAGTCTCAGGTGGAAAGAAAATTAAATTCGTCGTTTTTTAAATCATTGACATAGTTTAATTGTGAACCTGGGGGGTCGCCAGAATGTTTTTACTTGTAAAGGAGTCTTGTATTCAAAAAGGTTGGAAAACACTGGTCTAGTGGTTAAGGTACTCGCCTAGCGGTTAAGGATTCGAGCCTCGCTCCAGGAGACAACTAAACACGTATCAAAATATTAAAAAAAAAAAAAAACAAATTATACTTTACTTTGGTAATGTAACGAATTATACTTTACTTTAGTAATGTAACGAATACGAATTATAACTTTACTTTAGTAATGTTACGAAAAAAAATTAACGAAAACAAATTATACTTTACTTTAGTAATGTAACGAATACGAATACGAATATTCGGCAAATACGAATACAAATAATTCAACAAGGTAATAAATAATACACTGTTCTTTTTACTGAGAGATTAAATAATTATTTTTACCACCGGCAAATTTTTGTGCAAAAAGCACAACATTTGTAACTTCTCAGGCGTTAGAAGGTTTATTTTATCTGTTTGTACATTCCCAGCGGTCGAAAATAAATATCACTTTTTTCACGCTTACGAGAGGTCATGTTATTAGATTTAATTTGAAATTATTTTATGAGTTAACACTTTTACATACAACGGAAATAAAATGGAACAAACAACACGTATTACAAAACAAAAACTAAATGAAATGGGTACCTAACCTTATTAATAACTTAACGAAACTAGATGAAAGAACTCAGTTTATGCTGTGAAACAAGTAACAATCGACAGCTTGAGAACTCAACAAATCCATTCATTCAATGTTAGGTGAATCCCCGATAATAGAGTGCGTAGTGCGTAGGTGTGTTCGAATACACGGTGCACAGCCAAATCATAATTTGTGTTGCGTGCAGTTATAAATATCTACTATTCGGCGAATGCAAATTGTTCCATCACTAGTTTACTTGCGTAACACGGCAAAAAGTCCACGGACATTTAGTCCAACGACAAAAGATCCACGGCAAAAACTCCACGTGACGTCACGTCCAATGACAACAAATAAAATTTCAGAATATTTTTTTTATGAACGAGCTTAAAACGAATTAATGATGCGAGTTGTTCGTGGGAGATACTGTCGAGTACTTCCCTCGAATCGATAAAGATACCTGTACAATTATTTGATTGGTGCAATTTATTTTACATGGCGGTGAATGTTTCGCGGTTGCAGCTTGTGTGCATATTCCCCCAGTGAAGCCGAATGGGTTCTCATTTATTGTAGAATTGTCTTTTGTGATTGAGTTTGGTCTCCTTTGACTACTTATTCTATATTATTATTTACTTGACTGTATTGTATTATTAATAAAGATTTTTGATACATTATATAAATAATATATATAATATTTCACATTGTCTAATAAATTAGATTACCTTACAGGTTGTAAGTGGTTATCCGTCACCACACATAAGAATCGTAATCGTTTATGGTGAGGTATATACATACAAAAAAACAGAATTGTAAATATTTTCAAGGTATCTTTGTAATAAAATATTATATATATTATTAATTAAATAAATAAAAAAATTGATAACGGTGAATTGAATATATTGAATGTGAATATATAAAAATATTTAACTCACAAATATTTAAAAACGTACCAAACGTAACCAAATCAACAATCCCAATGTAGGTAATCAAATCAATAGATCATAATACAACACTTCGCAGATTATAAAAAAATAGGTTAGGTTAGGTTAGGTAAAAAAAATGCAGTATGTGACTTCAGTACAGTTATGTAAGGTCCTGGGGTCTTTGTTTTCTAGGGCAGTTACAAATACTGCACTTTTGCTAATAAGGCAGATTTCGCGGAAGGTTATATTTTATATTTTCGTCCATTAATTTATCGTCTACTTCTTTAAAGATTTTGCGAAAGACTATTTTAATTTTATTTTATTTTTGAATGGTTCACGAACAATCAAAAACATATAGGTAATACAAATATAATACAATAAATTTAAATGCTTTTCTTCACTTAAATATGAACACAGAAAATCTAAATTTCATCTACTCCACACCTATTCTGTGGTCAACATCCTCTACACATTCGAATCTGAGTTTACGTCAAAATCTCAACTCGTGTACATGGTACTGAAATTTATTTCGCCGTATCTCCTTTCGTATCAACTAACAACTAATTTAACTTGATACCTAAGGCAGCTTTATGTCAATACTTATAAATTCTACTACGGAATACGCTTCTCTAATCTGGTCATCTTAATTACGAACCGGAAAGTTTGTTTGTCTGAAGTATAACTGAAGATATCATTTTGTCTTACACGAACCTACTAATTTATTCATCCAAATTGTGCAATATTTAATTAAAGCGAATATTTCCGCTATCACGCCTTGATTGTGTATGAGTCGAAAATGTACAAGCAACCATGAACCAAAATATCTTAAATTGCATTTTTTTCAATATTTCTGACTTGTTTTTTAAGCCTAAGTAAACACTGCATTGTGTCTATGACAACAGTTCAAGAGACACGGTGATGGTTACGTGACGTCATTCGCTCTGATCGGTGTTTCAGTTAAAATGGCCGATTGCAGAATTATTGAAAATCTTGTTAATCTCAATGTGTATATTAAAACTGGATCATTTTTTAGAATAGAATTAATTAGAAGTTTCAAAATATTTTCTTCTCCAAAATCACTTATTCTTTAATACTGTCATCATGCCTATTATCGGAGATTCGGATTACCTACAAACAAAATCTTTCAGTCTGGTTATAGAATATGAAATGTCTGCCTAGCAGACGTTCTGTCGCCATTCTGGAATTATGTAAGGCTAGCTGGAAAAACCAAAGGCGTGCGAAAATATTAACAAAAAAGTAATGATGGCCAAACCGTTGTTTTAATCGGTTACTTTCGGTACAGCTATTTGGGATTCGAATCTGATTATACCGATGATTAGTAACTCAGATTTGATTGATGTCTAGAGCCGATGTTCGCCCATCGAATTGTATTTATTTATATTTATTTGTAAAACCAACAGCTGACAATAAGATAATAAGACGCGCCCGGGAGTAGAGGGTAGTTGTTTTTAGCACGCTTGACAGCGATAATAGAAGCGAAGGCGGCCGCAAGCTGCGAGCCAGGGTGGCCAAGCGAGCGGCAATTCGACAGCGAATAATCTGGAAAATTCTTACGCAGCGAAATAAACCGGAGCGAATAATACGTGCGGAAATTGGATGGAATGTTCTAGTGACTAAAGTGATAAAGCGATTATAAAGCGTCTATTTACGAGTGATAAATTTACGAAATAGTTTAGTTTAAATAATAACGGTAAAATAGTGTTAAGTGACCCGCAGCCACGACACGCGACTATATCATTTTCTTATATATTTTTCAATTTTTTTTATTTAAAATATAATAGAAACCTAAGAGGTTTATGGATAATATTTTTATTGTTTTTAGTGATATTAGTGATAATATTGGATAATATTATGGATAATAAAACAATAAATAACATGATTCAATATAAGAAATATAATTTAGATACAGTCATTTTTTTATAGTTGGCCGAGTTTTAGCATTTTTGTCACATCTGTTTTGAATTTGTCAGTGGTCAGCTGTTTGGTCTGTTGTGGCAGGTCATTGTATAGTTTTAGTCCGTTGCAAATTAGTCGGGATTGTCCTGTTTTTGTTTTGGCGTGTGTTATGTGATAGTTTTGAGCCATTTTAGTGTTGTGTTGGTGTTTTTCGTGTATTTTGTGTAATTTTAAGTCTTCGTCTTGTATTTCGCCAATTGTCTGTTATTATTTCCAACAAATAAATAAATAAATAGAGGGAGCCTTGCTTGTAGGTGCATATACATTAAGTAAATCAATTGGCATTCTCCGAAATTTTTGGCAACGTTTCTGTAGAGGGGGGGGGGACCACGCGGCGGCCAATCACGTGGCTTGTGAAGGAATTTTTTTCTAAATTTTCGCAATGTGCGTTTTTCCCTGTAAAAATATTGAATGCCTACTCCCGATCACGAGTCTCTCGTCACGTGCGCTGTTGAAATTATTCGGTTCGCACTTTATTTTCAGCGCGAGGAATATGAAAATAATCGCGCGTTAAATAAATCCTCTGACAATTTTTTTAGCGAATATTTATATTTCGTTCATTGATGGCGTCGCGCGACCATCGCGGAAAAGGAATGGTGCAGGAAAAACTTCGGGAGTGTCTCCTTTATTAAATTTTGAATAGAAAATATTCTAGATACCTATTCTTCTCTCTGATAGAGTAAAGATTGAAGATATCGTCATAATCGTAGAATAACGACGCGTATGATTTTTCTCAAGTTTGCAGGAGAGCAGTTTGAAGTTTTATTTACATAAAGACACTTTATGTCATAGCTCGATAAATACAAAAGATTTTCCTTTGAAACTTGGGTTAGTTATTTAAAGTTGATGATACCTTTCAAACCTCAAATATAGTCAGCGCAGTACAACGACGATTTTACTCATGCTGCATTGTTCTACGATCGCAAATCATTAAATTAATGAGAAAAAATACACTTTTTATGTACCATTAGGTGGCTTATGGACTTTTTTACACATCCGTCATTGTTCTACGATCATGTCGATATTAGGAATGAATGTAAAGCTGATTTATTATTTTTTGATGTGTAGCATCACTCCTCTCGATTTCCCGCAATCTGTGGTAGCGATTTCGCGAAAAGGGACGGAAATGCGTGGCAGGAAATAAGACGCCGGGTAAGCGCGCGCAATTTCATTTGACCAATGAGCGCGCGCGGTGGAAAAAAATTATCGTTTATAAACAAAATCAATGTCCAGCAAGTGCCATCACAGCGAAGACGCACACTTCCAACATTAAAAAAAAATTGAATGTTTATCATCGATGACTGCTAATTTGTAATGTCCTGAATTCAAGATTTGAAACATAGCCTGTAAATTTATAGGAATCATGATTTTGGAAGGGATAGATAAATAAAATCTAATTCAGTAGGTACATTTTAAATTAGTAATCCTCGGGGACTGCATTCAAAATATTTTTTAATTGTTTGGATATTGTTGCCTTTGCTTTTATACCCCGCATATCATCATTGCATTTATACAGGGTTATTTATAAAACATTAATAACCTCGCAGGAATATATTCTTGCCTTGATTATGAGTCGAAAATGTTCAAGCTATTATGACCTAATATCAATAGTTATGGAGATATGCGACATCAAAATTTGCATTTTTTTTTTTTCAATATTTCTGACTTAATTTTTGTAAAACGTTGGACTATCATTACAGTATATCGATTACGAAAAATTCATTCTTTTCAATACAAGTTAAATAAAATGATAAAAACCCTGAAAATTTTCCAATTGGAATGTTTTCCAATTGGAATTGGAAGGTTTTTATTATTTTATTTGACTTGTATTAAAAGGAATGAATTTTTCATATTTGATATAAGTTACTGTAATGATAGTCCAACGTTTTACAAAAAATAAGTCTGAAATATTGAAAAAAATAATGTAAACTTTGATGTCGCATATCTCCATAACTATTGATATTAGGTCATGGCGGCTTGAACATTGTCGACTCATAATCAAGGCAGGAATATAGTCCTGCGAGGTTATTAATGTTTTCCAAATAACCCTGTATACAGTGAATAACAAATTAGTAGATGCGTTGGAGATGGTTGTGTAATAGTAGGTACCTGTATAATATATTGATAGGGTAGCAGCTTACATGTCATCCACATCACTTTGAATTTCAAATATTATCTTATGCTTAGAAATTTTCCGGATTGTAATAGATTTACGGTGTTATTGTTCGTGAAGTATCTTCATATTCTATTTCCGTGTCTTGAGTCTGGACAGTATGTTTTGTCGGCTCTTTTAAATATTGGTGCGAATCGATAGAAAACATTGTTCGCCTCAATGTATGCTCGCGTATTCCGACAAATATATTTTTAATGTAAAACATTTGAGAGGGATAAAAGCAAATGCGGCAATGTCCCAAAAAAAAATGTTTTGAACGCAGTTATTGAGGATTACTAATTTTGAATGTACTGAATTTGAGATTTCGTATTTATCATACTTAAAAGTTAAATATTTATTTATACACGTATATATATATATAAAAGGAAAACTGAGATAAGCAATTGTTTTTAAAAAACTTATTTCCAATAAGATGTAGATTTTGTAGATTGTAGATAAATTTCCTTTTTTATTTATCTTTTTTTGTATTTATCTCATAAAACCTTACTAGGATATTGCTGCCTTTGCTTTTATACCCCCTATGTATACACAGAGGTTTGTACAGTTAAATTTGTTTCGAAGAAATTCGAAATATTTAGAATATTTTGAGTAGGTATGTTCAAATTTTTCAAGAACACAATACTGGATTTTATCACCAGAGGGACATCGTTAATCAAGATATATTATAAATGTCTCATAGAGACGAAGCAACTTTTTTATATGGGAATGTAGGTACAGAAATCTTTTTGGGTGTCCATAGGGCTTACCTATCGTATGGCTGGCTTAAGAGATCACTTAACACAATGAAATTAAGCCCTGTGGACACACAAAAAAGACTTCCATAACTTCGTCTCTAAGAGACATTATAGTAATCAGTACGCGTAAAATCCACATTAGCAGAGATGTGACTTATCTAAGATACAAGTATTTGAAATACAGATACAAGATGCAAAATGCGTATTTTCATCTTGTATCTGAAATACTTTTTTGAATATTCATCTTGTATCTTGTATTTAGATACATTCTTTTGGTATCTTAGTATTTTGTAAGTACTAAGATTGCTATGATACTTTTTTTCCAATGATGTACCTATAATGAGACCTCATCGAAGAAAAATGAGCGACAAAATGTTTGAAGGACTGGTTTTACTCAAGTCTCAATAAAAACCTTAAAAATATAATATTTTATCTGGTCACATTTGCGCGATCAACGCGATTTATTCATAAATAATTTTAATAATTCACATAAAAAAATAAATTTACATTAAAGAATTTTATCTTTAAAAAGTATTTGGAAGATACGTATTTTCTATCTAGTATTTCAGATACCATTCCAGAAAGTTATTTGTATCTGATATCTGAAATACTTGATTTTGAAGTATCTCGCATTTTGTATTCCAGATACTTTGTATAGGGCATCTTGTACATCACTGCACATTGGTGCTTGTGAGAGTTTTTGGTGGCTAGTCACTCGGACGAAGAGCGGTGAAGTTTCATAGGAAAATATTCACAAACAAATAATTGAATAAAACACTGTTTGATGCGAAAAATGGAAAAATCAACAAATCTATGAGTAAAACATCAGCAGTCTACAAAAACTATCAGTGTCTCATAGACTGAGAGGTGACAGGATTTTTCATAACGATCATCGATACGGTTAGACTTACTTTTATAGTTTGTAGAGTAGTCCCCTAAGGTGAATGATGTCGGTCTGCCTGCTCACAGTGGTTGCCACTTCGAGTTATACAGCTTACAAGAGGCTTCATTGTTGCGAAAAAAAAACAATCAGAGAAATGGTCAGTTTTAGCACCTATTCAAAGTATGACGTCTCCACAGGTGAAGCGAGTTGGTCTGCCTGCTCTAAGTGGTTGCGTTTCAGAGCGCGCAAGTCACTGAATTGTTGCGAAAAAAAAAAGATAACAGAAATGGTCAGTTTTAGTATGGTATGTATAGTATATATATATTATATATATATATATAGATATATATATAGTATTCAAAGTATGGCGTCTCCGCAGATGAAACAAGTTGATCTGGCGGCTCTCAGTGGTTGCATTTGCATGCGACTGCATGTTTCGCGTGCAATAAATCAGTAGATTTTTACCATAGCTCACCAAATTAAATAGACACGAATTAATGTAAATTCCTTGACCGCCATTTTGCACCACGCAGCACTGATGCCAATACGTTCGCCTTTTTAAAAAAAAGTATAATGTCTTAGTAAATAAGTCGCACTTTATTTTAAGAACGCATTCTTACTTAATGCATTCGGTTTGAAACCATTTTTTTTAAACAGGGTTGGTAAAAAACATGATTTTTTTTTTAAATTAAAAAATCGGATTTATTTGATTTAAATCGGACTTATTTGATTTGTTCTGATCCTTTTTAATTTGGAAGTTATAAATTTGTTGAGAAAAAACACAAACTATTTTAATTATTAATAAAATTAACAAAAATCAACATATTAGTTCTTCTAAAAGTCACCATTAAAAAAAAACAGCATATTTATTTTCGACATTGCCACAAAAATTAACAGGTAAAATAAAAAATGAAAAATTTTTTTTTTGTTTTTCTTTTTTGGGTTTCACCGCAGTCACAGTCACTTATATTTATTTACTTACGTACAGGTACCCAACTTAAACGTTATTTATTTATTTATTTATTTAATGTTTATGGAAGACCAACAGCACAAAAAAAGCATAGAAAACATTGATACAATATAGATGGCCAATTACAGGTCTCCACATTTAGAAATATTTCAGTAATGATAAATATTTATGATATACTAAGGCATATTAATTATATAGAAAGAAAGAATAAAAAATTTAAACAAACAGAAATATGTCAGTAATGATAAATATTTATGATATACTAAGGCATATCAATTATATAGAAAGAAAGAATAAAAAATTTAAACAAACAGAAATATGTCAGTAATGATAAACATTTATGATATACTAAGGCATATTAATTATATAGAAAGAAAGAATAACAGGTTCCGGTACCGGGAATCGAACCCGAGTCTCCTGGGTGAGAGCCAGGTATGTTTTTATTGGTTTTGTAATTTGTTGGAAATAAGTTTTTTCAAGTGCCTAATCCATTTCTTAATTTGCTGTGCATCAAATTGAATGCCGAAAATATTCTTTCGACCACAGCGGAAGAAGCAACTGTAGGTACCTACCTACTTAGCAGTTACTACTTGATTATATCCAATTCTTCTTCGGTTATACATTTTTTCATATTATGTTTTGCTACCCACCAATCAGCGGGCGGTTTTCTGTATGACTTGTTTATCGACTAATAATACTCCAGTGAAAGGCTCATCTTTTTCCGAGGGAACCAACTCCCTCGACACTTTTTGGCTGATTTGGTTGCAATAAAAAAGTATCGATTTCAATCATCGATTTAAAAAAAAATCACTTGATTTTAATCGCGATTTAAATCACTCATTTAAATCATCCCAACCCTGTTTTCAAATATGTCTATTGTCCAAAATACTTTAAATGCATCATAAATTATATAATTCCGCTGTGACCCATTTCCCGTCTCCTAAAGAACTAGCTTAACTCATCTTTGTACGTGTGTTACGCTCTGTGATTATTACCAACATCCCAAATTGATTTAATCTAAATCGTAGCATATTTGTGTGTTCTACGAGCGTTTATCGTTTATTTACTATGCATTTTTTCGCCGGTTTGTTAATTTAAAACCAATTGGGTGTCGTGAGTGCCGCGAAAAATTTATTTTGATATCGGTGCACGCCAGCGAAAGGCGTATTATTACTTCGCATTCGTTTTTACGAGAACTGGGGCAAACATCGCGAATGTTTTCAGACGAAAATAACAGTTATTTTTACATTTTCCAGATGGACACAGTTTACCCGGAGCCGACCTCCCTGCTTTACCGGCGGCCCGTGCGGAAGAAGCTTCGCGGAAACGCCGCCAGGCACCGCACGCAACCCGTCACGTTTGCGGAAATACAGGTTGGGTCGCGATCTTTGATATTGAGAGCGGTTTGAGAAGTTTTCAACTTAAGCGGGAAGATGGCGTTACCCGTAAAAAAAAAAAATCACCACATTTTACAGTAAAACTCCGATAATTCGAAATTTTTCAAACCCGCAAGTTCAAAAATGTTAATTTCATAGTAGTAATTCGTAATTCGAAATAATCTTTAGCCCCTTGCGCCATAAATCAATGCATTTTAGTTCACATAATTCGATTATTTTTTAAATTTGACAAATTTGAAAAAAATATTTCGATATTTTCGCAAGTGAGAACAACAAATATAACATAAACAAATATTTCAAAATAGAGTACTTTAAATATTGGATTTTCGAAATGATTTCTTGAAATATGCAAAAATATAGACTTTTTTCAAAATTAATGGCTTTTTAATGATTTTTACATTATCATTCGCATCTCATTTTTTTGTACCGTGAATTTCGAATAACGGGTTTCACATAATTCGAAATATTTTTTGGATCCCTTGAATTTCGAATTAACGAAGTTCTAAGAATATCTTTTTTAAGATTAATTCGATGCAAATCTTTATCGTTTTTAGATTAACCATTAAGATCGAGGATCATACGAGATTGTGCACCGTCGGTAAACTATTTCTTATTTAACCAAAGACTTTGAGCTTGTGTTAGACAACATAACCAATAAGTATATTTTTGACATAAACTTTGAGTATTATATATGAAACCGTGAGCCCGAAGATGATATATATCTATTCCTTTAAATAAGTTGCTAAATGTAAAATAGCTAAATTGATAATGCCCTCACAAGGCGAAACGTATTTCACAAATTAAACAAGTATAAATAAAAAACATGTTTGTTTTCATTTTCATATGTGTGATTAAGGAATTCTACAAACTTACCTTTGAAACAATAAATATACTTATCTTCAATTTTTTCAAATTACAGGAAGTGGATGAAGAAAACTTAGAAGACATACCCGAAGGGACCAAGGCCAACACGTCGGCTAGGAACAAGTCAGACATAGACCTCAACCGAAAATTCGACGAGTTCAGAAAACTCAGGGACAAGAGGTACAGCAAATCAGAGAACGACTCGCCGAGTCCGGAGACAAGTCCCACGAAAGATCCCACCGCCGGCAACTGTCACCCGCTCGATTTGGGGGGAAATTCAAACAACAATAGGGCGAGCGGCGGCGTCGCCACGCCGGGGAAAATTATCCAGAGACCGTCCATTTAGCAGAAGGTGAACGGGGTACCTAATCTCGATACTCACTTAAGATAGTGTTTATAATTGATGTATAATTAATTTGCCTGAGATGCAAATTGAGGATTATAACAACTTAGTGCAGACAGCGCTTGTCTTAGCTCAGTTTCAAAAGAACGACTAATGCCTGAGAAATTTTTTACAGATTTTTAAAGGGTGATGTATTTATCCAAGGAAGTTATGTAATTTTCTACAAGACTTCACACTTTTTAGTATTCTCTGCACCATATCTTTTGAAATGACGTGCTTTCTTTCTGTCAATTTATGTTTTGTTTGATATTTTATCCGCAAGTCTGAATAAATACTTATTTTGAATCAAATCATTCACATAATAATCTCCAGTGCAATGGAATATAAACAGTATTTAATATGAGGTACCATGCTATGTATCTTCAGGCTTTTTGACTTACCTACATAAAAATATTTATGATAAATTACTATAAAACTAATTGAACTCTACGTTTATCAGTTTAGTACATCAATACCCGGGTTTACGATATGTCCTGAGAATGTTGACTTGAAGCTAAATGCTGTACGATTCGCTTATAATTCCCACAGTACTTTTTTGGATCAATTATCCAAAAATGATACATTTTGAATAAATTTCATCAAACAAATTAAAATAAACCTATTAGTTTTCTCTTATTGACTGTCCCTTCGTAAATTAAGACATACAAAAGAGCAATTTTACGGGAGAGCTGTTTGAAATTTGGCTATAAAAATAAGCATTTTTGTTTACTTTAATGTCAAGTTTTTATTTCCAAAAAAGGGAGATAATTTTTTTAAATTTTGTATTGCGGAGAAGAGTTTTCACAAAAAAGTTAAAAATATATTTTTGGTAGATGTCCAAGTTTACATGGGGACTGTTGATATCAATAATAAAAAATAATCGGCCTAAACTATATAAATATGAAGTTTTATGTATGTACGTCTGTTCTCCGTAAAATCTCACCCCTTCGACCAATCTCAACCAAATATTGCATAGTTACACTTAAGGACCTTGCTTTCTCCCTACCCTTGGCCAGCCTTCCCCCGTCACAATATAAATGTGTATTATATTGAGTCTAATCTGCTTCAAATGTTGCTGAGTCACATCTAGAACCATGAAAAAAATATAAATCCCTCCCCTGGACGTCATGGCTTCCTCACACCTGGAATAAATGTTGCATAGATTGTACGCCTGAGCGAAATGGTCCACTAATTTTATATAATATCCTCTGCATTTAATTGCCATTTCATGTCTGAAAATTGTCATAAAATGTCCTTGAAAACAAACAGGCTAAATCCAAGATTGTGGACATCATAAACAGATCTTTCTGAAAGTAAGTATCTTCGATATAGTTGAGTGTCCTGATTTTAAAATAAAACAGAATCGATGCTCAAATAAGTATTAAAGAAAATATTACACTTAAAAGTTTCGAATACATTTTGGTATTTGACAGGCGATATCTGTAAAACATTTAAAAGATTTACATGAAGACAATTTTATTTATAAACAATACCAAATGTTTACGTCAATGAATCATAGACAGTAGAAATATGATAAATAGTGAACGTAGGAACTTTTTGTAATTATTATTGCATAATAATTTGTTTATGGCTTAAGTTTTGTTTTTAGTATATCCTTTTTCTATGGATCAATTTTTCAATCTTTGAAGTTTTAAAGTGCACGTGCAAGTGTTTTTTGAATCTTTAAAGTATAATATTATCTTTAATACTAATACTACTAATATGAGCGTCAATTCTCTTTCATTTTGAAATCAGGACACTCAACTACTTCAGAAGGATCTGTTATGATCATATTCTTGATTATGCCAACAATCATTTTTAATAAATCTGTCTGTTGTAACTGATACATGATTTTTTTCAGCTGCTATTATACACACTTAACCTTGCTGAAAAATTGTTGAAATATTATTATTCTGTTAGTTAATTTTACTATCTTTGATAAAATTTAAATAATTTTTGTATTTGACACAGAGTTATGTTGTCTCTGCCAGAGACGCTCAAAATGGAGTGCCAAAGTTAATAAACTAATAACATAATTGTAAATACATTAACTATTAACACCGTAACAGTACTTTTATTATTATAATCATTGTATTATTAGTAATATTAGCCAAAAATACCTTCATAATGTTGTAATTTAGTAGAAATCCTATTATTGGGCACATTTATATGTATGTGAAGGAAAAAAATGTTTATCTGTTTATTTATAATCGAGGGGTATAAAAGCAAAGCAGCAATATCCCACTAAG
Organism: Agrypnia vestita; assembly: GCA_016648135.1. Classification (NCBI taxonomy): domain Eukaryota; kingdom Metazoa; phylum Arthropoda; class Insecta; order Trichoptera; family Phryganeidae; genus Agrypnia; species Agrypnia vestita. Next base: position 36,787 of record JADDOH010012334.1, on the reverse strand, counting down.
GTGTTCTTAAGTAAATATAAAAAATCCGTCACTACCAAACAAAATTTCTCTAGAATTTGTGAAACCTATTTAAACCTTATTGGAAATAAATTTTTAAAACAATTGCTACCTCAGTTTTCTTTTACATACAAATATTTAATTTTTAAATATGGATATTGCTGTTTGCTACCAAACAGTGGAAATTGCTGTTTTTACTATTTACATATGGATATTGCTGTCTTTGCTATGATGTTTCAATCTAAAATCGACATTAACTGTCATTTTATATGTAGCGGCCATTTTGTCACATGACGCATCCTTGGGGGTTGATTGGTTGAAATGGATATCGCTGCTTTTGCTTTTAATAGTGATTTAGAAACATGGTTACGGAAGGGACAGAGCTATATTTCCTATACAATCTCAAATTCAGTACATTCTGAATTAGTTATCCTCAGTGACTGCATTCAACATTTTTTTTTGTTGATATTGCTGCCTTTTATAGCTCTCAAATTAATTTCCATGAAGTAATTCAAAAATAGGCGGTGACCTTAGAAAAAAGAAGGCATGAGCAAGCAAGCAACATAAAATATAAAATAATTCAAAACTGATTTTCCTACCATCATCATCACAACTATTACCTACAGACCCTGGATTTGTCCAGCTCAAGAATTCTCCTCCGCTCTATCAACACTTTCTGTATAGTCATGGATTTCTAAGAGAGATATGTCTGAAGACAATTTTCGCTCTTCCTTAGCTTTGGCCTTCATAGCCTTTTCAATTTATTGCGCTCTGATGGTCTTGTCTTTAGCAAAGATTTTGGCCATTGCTGTTCGCCCATCCTTTCCATTTGGAGAAACCCCCGAATCTTTTTATTTCATAGTTGTAGTTTCTACAATAAATATGTTTTTTTATCCACTGTGGCCTACAAAAATGACCACCATTTCTATACTTTAACTATCCAAAAATAAATTCATCATCTACATGTAGTAAATTCCATAACTCGTTTATTTAAAGACTAAATTATGTAATTTTCTGATGGAAGTTGTTTCTTGATGTTATATATTTTTATATAAACAAACATGTTGAATAAATAAACAATGTCTCAATGATCCCATGGAACAGAGAAATAAAAAAAAAAATGTTTTGAATAGTGTGATTGCAAAATAGTATTATAAACTTAAATTTAAAAAAAAAAACTATTTTATTCCTTGCTTTTTCAATGTGAGCTTATTATAGACTGTAATTAGCACCTGATTGGTGTTAGAATGCCTTGTAAGTAAAACTAGATATTTTTGATAATTTAAAAATGAGTTTATTATTTTTAATGAATGAAATTTATTTAAATCGTTGTTTAAATGTATGTTCTATACGCGGAAGGAATTTGTTGATTTTAAATACTTTTTCACAGATCAGATCATGTAATTTTATGTTCCGAAAAATGTATCAATTACTTGGTTTTTATAAATATCAAATTTCAAATAAAAATGGAAAAATGCACAAAACGGATGTTTATATTTACAGAAATAAAGTATGTAAAAATTAATATTTTACAGTATTGTTTTATTTATGGTGTTTGGTGGGAAGTTGCAGGGCTGCCCTAAGTTACTGGCAGGGTGACTAGCTCTCAAGTTTTTGACAGTCTCTTTGGATTCCTTGTTTTATTATAATTTTGTAATAATGTCCAAAGTTAAGTTAAATGTAAGCAGTTGTATAATAATGGGCCAAAAATATTCATCCCTATACAATTGTAAAACTTCAAGTTTTTGACTCTGACAGATTTGTAATTTTTTTAGAATCTATGTGTGAAGCATTATTATGACTAAAAAAGCCATGGTACATTTTTAATAAAAGGTGTATGCTTGCGATCAGAATTATGCATCTCGTCACTATTTGGATGCAAGTTAGAGATGGGTTGTTCTTTTTTTGAACAGTTTACTGAATGAAAGAATTGTACAGTTCACTTTAGTGAACTACCATCCATTAGTTCAGTTCTCGTAAATGAAAATTTTTGAATGATCAATTCTATTTTACACCAATTTGGTGGGCAAATGAACGATTGAAAATCGACCATTCAAATGAATAAATGAAAGTGAACAGTTCACTTGACTGTATGACAAATTTAGTCAACGGAATGAAACTTCCCATCACTTTGCATGTTGGTATCAAATGCATCCATTTTGTTCTGCCACCAATCAGTGTTGAGTAAATTTTTTTAAAGTGAAAATAGCCATTTGTAAACTTTTTAATACCAAAGACAGCCACAATTTCAAGTTTGTACCAAAAATAGCCTTCACCCTACTTAACCCATTACTGCATAAAGTTTGCTTTAGTCCTAAATCTAATTGTTATGTTAAATAATGGACAGTTGGGGTCATATAAAAGATCCAGTTAGTAAAAAACAGAGCATATATACATAGTTATGATTTTATGACCCGTCCGATATATCGGACGCTATGCACAGCGGATCCATACACTTCTTTAGGGCTAGAAAACTGTCCGCTAACTTTTGGCGGACAGTTCTCAACACGGTTGGCCCGTATTGTGCCAGTTGCATAGTAGCCTTACTCTCGCAGATGTCTCGATGAGAAAGATGTGAAAAAGTTGTCAAAGCATATTTTTATGCCACTTTGGCTGGTAACTTTCCGAGCTCTATTAGAGTGAGAACTACATCCCCGCCTAATCCGAAATCTTTCTTTTCTGCAGTTTTCCCTGTATACACGCTAAAAGCCACCATATAACCAGTGCTGGCACACATACCCCAATTTTTGAAGCCAAATCTTATCGGCTTTCCTCTAATAAATTGTTTGGCGTAATGTTTTCCATAGTATGGGATCATACTTTATATTTAATACTCATCTAATCCATAGTGTTTTCGGAAAGATTCACCCAGACTATCTAGCAGTGGATGCAACTTATACAGCCTGTCAGAAGAAGCTGATAATAATGTATTATCATGTAAAGATTGGAGTATCGCTTCAAATCTGTTATATCTTATATTTCCTGCAAGAACTTTCGGCACATCTCTAGAAAAATACAGTCTTTTATTTGGTAACTTGGCATAGCCCGACAATAACATAACACCGAAAATAACGTAAATTTCATCTTCTGAAATCATCAAAGTCTTATTTTTCTGACCCGCTTAAAGATTTGTTTGGTCTACAATGTGTCTTACTAAATCTTTGTGAAAAAAGAGCTTGAAATAATCAAAGGGGTCTTGACAATTTTGACTTTCTTCTGATGTAGGTTGTGTGCTGTATTCTGGGCATGTGAAGTTAGGTAATTGTTTTTTCCATAATATTGTTCTTTTATTTTTAGCCTAAGACTTTTTTGGTGGATTATTACGCGCTTTTAGAGAAGAAAGTGGTTCATTATCTTCATCATCACTTTCTTCACTCGTTGAAGGTGCCTGAAAAATTTCTGTATTTGATGATTGGATACCTGAAGATACTGACGGCATAGATAGCATCATCTCGCTTTGCTTGTAATCGTTGTAGATTACATCTACGTGCGTCCCAAATGGTTTAGGTTGGCATCATGTTCATCGTCAGATTTGTCACTGTTCTCATCCATAGCCTGACCACTCCGTTCAATAAGTGGCTCAACGTAAATAAGGTTCACCGCGGTATCATTGTCATCTTCGCATTCTAAAGCCGATAAAATTTCGTGCACCTTCAAGCTGTAAAAGTTGTCTTTTATTATTTTATCAAACACCAAACCTTAGAGCCCGCTATGCATAACGTCCGATATATTATTTCATCAAATATTATACATTTTTTGAAATTTTTATCGTAAGTATTACAAGAAAAACAAAATAATGCTAACCATTTTCTTAAAACAGTCCGACCATGATCCGCCATTTTCGAAAATGACAAATAACAAGCAAAATATGGTATATAACCATTTCAAATGGGGTTCCCAATATAAAAAAAATATTGAACTATCGTTCAAAAGAAAGAAACTACCAAATTATTTATTTTTTCTACCAAATATATTAAATTTACTTGCATCCGATTTATCGGACGCTATGCTGTAATGGGTTAATAAGTTGGTTTTACTTATATTGAGGGCATTTAACCCTAGTAGCTTGTGTTAATTACCTTGTAACATTCTAAAAAGGGAATCGTATTTTCTATTTTTAAATCAATTTTCGTTTGTCTTAAAAAATTGTCTGTTTTGAGTGCGAAGTGGGACTTACATATCAATCAAAATAAAATATGTTATATATCAATGCCTAAAAATAACGGAAAGGCTGAGAGTCTTGAAATTGCCCACTCTTCAGGAGCGATGCGCAAAAGACCTTATCGAGACATTCAAGATTCTATCGGGCTACTACAATATTCCTAATATGGCAGATATATTTGCATTGAACACTAATATGGGCCTTCGAGGACATCACCTGAAGTTGAACAAGTCTTGATTCTCGTGTAACCCACGAAAGCATGCATTAAGCAATAGAGTGGTCAATATATGGAACAGTTTGCCTGAGGGCATTGTGTCTGCAGCTAGTGTCAACCAATTTAAGAATAGGCTGGATATTCAAATGAGAGCACATTATCAACAATAACAATAAATAATAATAATATTGTCACAGGACGTGGCTTTGTGAGGCAAATGAAAACACTGGAAACAAATTTAGTTTAATTTATTACCAAAGAAAGTCCTGGACACGAGTTAAATTGTAGTACTATTCCTAATTTTGGTAAAAGCCAAATTTTTTTCGAATATTTCATGCACTTATTATTATACTGTCCTTAGTTCGCACAAATTATCGCTATTATATCCTTAGATCACTTCTGATAAAATCCGTTAGATGTTCGCTCATAGAGACCATTCGCCCCTGTTTCCTCTTTATTCACTTGCATTGGTCACTTACGTGTTATAATATCACGAAACACTGATCACACTGGTTTGCTCGGTAGTACCACAGAGATGTCGCCTGGTTAACTTCATAAACTGAATTGCTCGAGCCTGCGTCGCATGACTCCTTATATAGCACAATTCCTTCAAACAATTCATGCTAGAGGTAATAAGGAACATGTGGAATGTTCTAGGCTCTTCTGCCGTACACTTTACCATGAAATATAATGTGGTAGAACACTCCAGAGAGATAGCACGGTCACGGACGAGTGACCCGGATTGCGTGCGTAACAGTCCACCATCACGGTTGACTGCGCACTATCCCGTACAGCTGATGTTTATTTTCAGCACTGGTAGGTACATAGCCTCGCTACAATATTATATATAATATACCTAAGCAAGTGATGCACGGTCAGATGAAAGAATCCAAGAGCACAGTAAAGGGCTTATTAGGGATCTTTTTAATCATAATAATGTAATCGTAGGCTTTTCAGAACAGAGAAATCTTTGCAAGGATTTGCGAAGAATGAGGTTAAAATATAGGGGATTAAATACAGGTTCCAACCATTTGATAAGATATATGACAAGACTTATGGAGATCAAGGCGGTGAGTTGCAGGGAGATGTATGGGAAGCAGATAGAGTTGGGCAGAGTTTCTATAAGCTTCTATGCAATCCGCTAGTCTTGTGATAAATATATATTTATTCCTACTACAATATAAAATGTCAATAGTTACAGTTTAGTTAGAAAGTAATTTATATTGAATTTTAAACATTCATTCAGTTTGATACAAGTCAAATAAAATGATTAAAATCTTACAGAATTTTGAAAAATTTATTTTTTAAGGTTTTTCTCATTTTATTTGATTCATATAAAAGTGAATGAATTTTTAATATTCCAAATAAGTTACTGTAGTGACAGTCAGAACGTTTAACAGAAAAAAGTCAGAATATTGAAAAAAAAATGTAAACTTTGAGGTCACTTTTCTCTGTAACAGTCGACATTTCAGCCAGTGTAAAGAATATTTTCAATTCAAAATTGAATGCAGAAGACTTCGGGAAGCTTTTGGTGTTGCTACTAGGTGTGGGGCACTTGTATTTCCTTTGTAAACAAAAATCTCTTAACTAAGTTGTTGCACAAAGGAGAATGGAAAAAAGTTATGACAAGTAGGACATTTTAGAGGTAAGAATTCAAGTGAATTAGTAAATGTTTACAATTATGTCTCCTCATTTAGGACAAGCTAAGTAAAATTTACAGAAATAATTTAAGGATGTGTTAATTTGTATATTAAACGATTGATGAGTACATTTTACAGGATACTGCATAATTCCTTGAAGAGAAAGATGAGAAGAGAAAATTGAAAACGGAGTCCAAAACTATAAAAGATTTGATGCTTAATTTTATGTACACCTTTGAAATAGCAATAAAATTTGTAAAAATAACACGATTCCATACTATTCTTTGGCTTCATGGTCCATGTACAGCATTCGTACAGCTCAGTACCAGTCATCTCTGACAGGGCAGACACAATCCTTTCGGAAAGAAAACGGCTTCAGATCTCTCTTCAAATTGCGATTCTGAACTGGAGAGAACTAGCACAAGACCGAGATGAGTGGTGGAAGAATCTTGAGGAGGCCAAGACCCACTAGGGATTGTAGAACCAAACGATGATGACACTTCAATAAAAATATCACACTAATTTATCCTTGAATGCAGCTCAGTATTGCTGTCTCCCTCGTTTGCATCTGTGGGCTATCCATTACCATGCATTGGTTAGAACGAAACAAAAAATAAGCACAATAACTAAAAGTTAAGACACGGGTATGGCATGAACACAGATCCAGGTGCATGTACCGCGCAAAAATCACTGGACCGAAAACGATATTTTTAAATATTATACATTTAGAAATTTGAAAAACAAATGTTAAAATTTTCATCACTATATCCGTGAAGATTACAAAAAATATGAATAAAATCTTTTGCATAATAATTGAGTTATCGAATTACAAGCGATCTATGGGGTATATGAATACCCCCCTCCGGGAAGGCAAGGTTAACCATGTCGATTCATGACTACTTTACAAAGGTCTCATCTAAAATTAAAAAAATTGTACATGTAATTACACGGGCATCAATAAATAAATCCCGTGAATATTGGGTAGTAATCGCCAAATTGTCTATTTTTGAGTACTGGAGTAACAATCACCAAAATGATTTTTGAGTACTGGAGTAACAATCACCAAAATGACAATATTGTTATTTTCAGAATAGGTTGGACAGATATATTAATATTAACAAAAGGAAGTTATTTCAGCAGCACTTGTTTTGGTATATAGGTAGCCCTAGGTTTACCCTGCAACTCTTTGCCTGAAAAGACATAAAGTGAACCCGATTATAATAGGAGACACACGAGTTAGGTTCCATGGGGTAAAAAATATTCATATGAAATTATTATTATATTTAAAATTCAATTATTAAATGTATGCAATGAAAAATATAAAATATGTATAATTTTTAATGGAGGACTTACAATGCTGTTTCATCTTTTATGAAAATGTGGGTTTTTATTATTCAATTATATCAAAAGTTAAGAGTTTTTTTAAACCATAACCTAGACAAGCACATAACCTTTACATTGGCGTAAAAGTAATGAACTGAATAATAGTTTTGATAATTAAAACATTACATTATTAAAAAGGCCAATATATTAGTTTTCAGTGTGCCGAAAAACTACCTGCTATGTAAAATTACATATACATATATGGATCAGGTTCTTAAAATCTTTTGAAAGCCAAGATTTTATAAACAAATTGATATTAAAAAAATAAAAATGCTTTAAAGAAATATGACTATAAATCATTAAATTTGCAAGACATTCTTCAACTTTTAAAGTCCTTTGTATTCATATAAATTGGTGATTTAATTTATTCTAAGTTTTCAGGCATTAACTACTATTCAAAACAAAGTTTTGTATAAAATATTGACATTATGATTTCGATTTTGTATGAAAAATTGACTAAAGAAAACTTATATCAGTCTTATTAATGTGTATATTTTATTAGTTTTTTATCTATTGTATGTATGGCGACTGTTCGATTTGGCGATAAGACTGGACTAATATAAGTATTATTTATTAAGGTATTTTCAGTGTTTGTTACAAAAATCGATAAAAGCCTGGATTTCCTTTTTTTATCTTTAAGAAATTCTGAATAAGATCCAATTGACATAATTACACTCCTTTTTATATTCGCACTTTGTTTCCAATAATTCCAATCTCAGGATTCATTGGTTGAGAGAAAATGTTTTATGTAGGCCTTTTTTATAACTAATAGAAGTTCTTCTTCATTATAAGAAGATGTATTATTCTAATTTTGTGTAAACGGAATCTCACTAAACCGAGAGACACATATATTTATATTACAACCCCCAAAGGAGCACCTTCATGCAAATAGAAGTAGAAGAATATATCTTTATAGCTTGATGGGCAACTTCATACTCCTGATAGCGTAAATCTTAGATAGGTTGAAAGTTGTTGAACATTGTGTTTATCTTAGAGCATATTATGTATCTATTTATGTAAGCAGTATTTTGAGAATAATATAAAGAAAAATAATAAATGAATTTGAAATCAAATGTTAAAAAACATTACCAGTTGTATCTATTTATGTAAGCAGTATTTTGAGAATAATATAAAGAAAAATAATAAATGAATTTGAAATCAAATGTTAAAAAAACATTACCAGTACCTACCCGTAATAAGAAAACATGATATATGTACTTTAGAATATATCAATTATTTATTTAGGAATACATAAATCATTTCAGCAATACAAAGTAACATAACATGATTATGGCGACTGGTGTCAGGGTATTGCGTGTCTCCTCCCGACAGCATCAAGTCCTAGCGCAATACCAAGCAGCAATCATAGAATTCATATCAAACTTTAATATTAACTGCGCACTTTTCAAATAACTATACAAACAAATGTCCATTAATTATTATTGGGAGAGTCACATAATGATGTAATCATCTCATCATACTCTTCGAGATTAGCTTCAAACAGCTCCAGCTGCTTGGTAATGTCGGCGACAGACTCGTCGAGTCCGTCTGTGAAAGTCTGCAGGGGCGGCGCACGGTAGCACTCGCGGTAGAAACCGGCAAGCTTGGCCGTGGGGCACTTGTCCGCGATGGCAAAGGGAAAATGCAATTCCTCCATCAGCTTGTCGTCATCCGCCCCCAGCTCCCAAGTCGAAGGTTCCGGAGGAGCGTTTTCGCTGCGAGGAGGAGGGGAGGGAGACCTCCCGGGTATGTCCGCGGGGGGCGTCTTCAGCATCCAGCTGAAGGGTGGCTCTTCGGGCAGCAAGAAATCTGACTCCGTGTACTGGCGCACGCGGGACTCGTCCACGAAAGCCCCGGCGCGCATCGGCCGGTCCAGGTCCACAGCTCGGCGGTCGGGCCGCGCGGACGGTTCCGCGCGGAAGTGGTGCGAGTCCAGCATGATGGACGCGCCGTGCGCCTTGGCCGGCGAGATGGTCATCTTGGTGCGGTAGGCCACGGTGACGGCCAGGCTGCCGGCGGGCGTGCTGAGCTGGCCCACGCGCAGCTGCCGGAAGCCGTCGCCGAGGGAGTGCGTGCCGGGCTCGCCGCTGTGCACGCGGTAGTAGATCTCGTAGGAGTGCGGGCACTGGCGGCGCGACAGGCGGTAGGCGGGCGTGGCGCGCGTGACGGACACCAGCGACTTGAGCAGCTTGCTCATGCGATAGTACACGGCGCTGGTGACGCGCGCCTCGGGGTCGGGCTGGTCGGGCGCGGCGGACAGCGCCCAGGCCTCCAGCGCCAGCGGCTCGCCCTCCGCCGTGCGCAGCGAGATCTCCACGCACAGCGGCAGGCGCGCGCGGCCCGTCTCAGGGCACAGGCAGCGCTTGGCCTCCGCCTGCACGTCCGGCATGTCGTGGATGGCCAGGCTGAACCAGTCCGCGCCCGACGTCTGCGGCTTGCAGGCCGTGCGCAGCTTGTCGCCCAACCGAGACTGCACGATCACCTGCGTGAACTTCAAGGCCAGGAACTTGGTGTATTTGTCCAGGTCTTTTTTATCCTGGGCGCTCAGCTTCGTCGAAGCCATCGTCGCGTGTGTCTGGTGATTTGTCTGTATTCGGAATATATTTATCTGTCATACGCCATTCCGAGGCACTGAAACCAAACATACGAAACGTCAAAAACACATATTACAAGATACCACAGATATATTGATACAGATTAGAGATGATCCAAATTCGGTTCAAAGCAGTTCAAAGATCTTTTTTGGTTGTCATACCATACTCGAGATGGCGTACATCATATTTGTTTCGTATTAAAATCGGACACCTATCGGGTTTTTTTTGACCCAACGAGTCCTAGTGCAAAAAATTCTGACTCATCGAGTCCGAGCCCGAGACAGGGTCCAATTCCTTTCAATGCATTTTTTTCTGTAATATCTCATTAGTGAAACAAGTACATATTCAGTAATTATTTATTTTTTGCACATAGAAAAATAGCAACTGAGGTGGCTTGGACACGTGCTCAGAATGCCAGAGGAACGATTACGATTAGGAAGCAGTCTATTTCAATTAAAATTAAAATTTTTAGTACACAAATAATCCTGAAGACGAGAACATTGTTCTCGAAACATGTAGAATTTATATCAAATAAAGGGGTGAAAACAAAATGATTTGTGTTTTATTTTAATAATAATGTCACCACAAAGTTCAAACTTTCATTCAGAAGAAAAAATAATCTTTGAACAATTAGTCTATTTCTGTCTCCATAAAGATGAAAGTACTATATGTATAATGTAAGTAGATCAAATATAAAAACAGATGTATCATGTTATAGTTGCCGACAAACTTCTTGAAAAATTTTGGCGTGGTGGGGGAATACGCAGAAGACAAAATTTGGGTCTCGTTGGTGGAATAGTATGCGCAATATAATAAATAATAGCGCAAACTTTCCCCCACTACGCCGAAAAATTTCAAGATATTTTGCCGGCTACTGTACTAATGTATAATGTTGCAGGTAAGATGAGTTTAAAAAACCTAAATTACCTATTAATGCGTATGTAAAAATTTGAATATTGATAACGCATTGAAAAGCATGATATTGGTAAACAAACGAAAAATAATCTTATAGTCGATATTGGAAGATGGTCTTATTTGACGAACATTTGTTTTGAATATGAATGTCTATAAATTTAAATTCATTACCCCCTTTCCATAAAGGATACAAGTAATTATAGTATAAATAGATATAGTAGTTGCTTTGTGGTGCGAACTCGAAATATGTGTCACATCAATATTCTTACTATATTCAAACAAAATTAAACACAACTAACGCTAGTGCTATGAAAATATGGCAAACTTGCTAATATCCTAGAATGGGGCTCGAACCGAGCCTACTCAAACTACTAGACACATGCTGAGTTATTTTTATTTATTATTAAGTCACTTCAGATGATGCGAGGCCTGCCCCTCTTGAAACTGCACTAGTGACAAAATATTTTAACAAATGTGTAGTACAAGGTTTAGTTTAGTGAAAATTGAAAGTAGGTACTTTATATATTGATTAAAATAACCATACCATCTTAGTTTACTTTTTTATTAAACTAAAGAATTCAGCAGCGCGATTTTTACGAATTATATTTATTACTATGGCCACCCTAGTTAAGTACAAATATGGTGGATCAGCTGTTTTTAGATTTCCTTTATGAATTTATGTTTTAAAAATAAAAGTGGTCCTTTGGTAAAATAGCCATGTGTGTGTTACAATGGGTTCTATTGCTTCAGTGCTGCAATGGCATTGCGATACCTGCGGTCAGATAAATCCCACGGAAACCGCCAAATGCATAAAATGCGGTGTCAAAAGGGTTCCTGCTACAAGTCATGACAACAGCCAAACGTCATGCAGAGACAGCGAGAGTTATTGTGGGTCTAGAGACAGCCGCCTTCGTCAGACTTCAGCGGAATTCTCCAAGATACCTTTGCAGGGCGGGAAAAATAGGTCAGGCCTTAATTTATGTCCTCGGCGATACTTCCATTGTTCGACAGTTTGACAGCTGTGATTTGTTAGACCTATTGATTTTTCGTTGACTTTTGTTGTTAAGGTTATGTCACTGTCATTGGTGATTTTTAAATGCTATGCATCAGAACTCCTCTGAAATTCAGTACACCACTCTAGTGCAAGTAAATATGCGACGTAAATTTATTTTAAAACCTCTATTTTATTATACAATTCTCATACACAAAGGTCTCTCAAATTACTATTGAATGATTTTTTTTTATAAGCATTTTGTGGAATGCAACTTCTGAAACATTAAAATATTACTGTATTTTTAATCGTTCTTTTATCTCTGATATTTTATTTAAATATGTTTCTTAAAAAAGTCATTAATTTTGTAAAAAATGTCTGTATTTCTGTAAAAAGAAATCATCATTTCGAAAACACAATATTTATTATGCTAATACAAGGATCGCGACATTTCTATTACTAAAGTACCCGATATTGACATATTTGTTGTTCTCGCAAAAAAAAAAGATTTTTTAAATTTTTGTTGTAAGTTTCAAAAAAATTTCTATTTATGTAAACTAAAATATATTGATTTATTGCTCTAGGGACTAAAAATGATTTCAAATTACGAATTACTGGGTTTTTGAAAGTAACATTTTGGGAGTTGTGGGTTTGAATTTTTTAAAATTATGCTGATTTATCACCACTGAAAGTTGGAAGTAAAATGATATTTGAGAAAGATAAAATAGTCACTAAGTGTGATGTCATGGTAAGCCATGAATGTTTAAACCAAGTGAATGAGTTTCTGTTTTTGGGAAAGATGTTTACTAAAGACGGCAAGACTGAGAGGGATATTGATGGGAGGGTGACTGCGAAAAATTAGGTAAATGGTGCCCTGAATTCCATTATGGCCAACAGGAATCCAACACAAAGCAAGAAAATTTATTCTAAGATTATGAGTATAACTGAATGTTTTAAATTACAAAAAGACTTGGATGCGTTAGTGGACTGGTCTGAGGAGAACAATCTGCATTTTAATATAAAAGAGGTGGACGTCTTACCTATAGTCGTTCTGTAAGTTCATTTATAAAATTAATAAAGAAAAAATTTCACACGTTGCTGAGATCAAGGATCTCGGTATTGACTTTCTAAAGTCACATAAACCGACCAGTTACAATGTGTTATAAGCTTTTAGGTTTCGTAACACACATATCAAAAGGATTTTCGAATGAAAAGTGCATCGAGCAAATGTACATTTGTTTATTTCATTATTCGTTCAAAATTGGAATATGGAATGGCAGTTTGGAGCCCACACCAAAGGAAGTACTTCGATATGATTGAGCAGCATGCTCAGAACAGGAGAATATCCTACATTCGTGAACCATGAATTACTGCTGAGGGAATGCAACTACCGCAGCCTCGAATCGCGCAGACAGGAGGGCCTAGTCATGTTGTGGGTTAAAATTTTAAGAAATATTAGGTCCTTACATATGAAATTGGCGTTTTCCTTTGCAAGAAGTCATCCAAATTTCGAAAAAAATGGTAATCTGTTGGGGCAAGATCCGGAGAGTACGGTGGATGTCTTAGACATTCCAATTGAAGCTCCTCTAATTTGGTAGCCGTCTGTTGTGCAGTGTGTGGTCTAGCGTTATCATGAAGCAGCAGTGGCCTAGAGTGATTAACCAGCCTCGGTTATTTAGCAGCTAGCTTTTCCATCATGGTTTGCAGTTGCTGACAATAGACATCTGCCGTAATCGTCTGGCCAGATTTAAGAAAGCTGTAGTGAACGACACCAGCACTAGTCCACCAAACGCTCACAAGTAACTTTTTTGGAGTCAATTTTCGCTTGGGGCATGGTTTGGCTGGTTCGGCAGGGTTCAGCCATTGCGATGAGCGCTTCCGATTATCGTACAGGATCCACTTTTCATCACAGGTAATGATTCGATTTTAAATCCCTTCATTATTGTGCCGGTTGAGTAATGCAACGCAGCAGTCAACGCGCGTTTGTTGATTTGCTTCACTCAATTCGTGGGTACCCACCTTTCAAGCTTTTTCACCTTACCAATTTGCTTCAAGTGGATTAAAACAGTTTTATCACTAAAACCGCAGCCTGCAGCTAACTCGGATGTGGTTTGCGATGGATCCGCTTCCACAATAGCCTTCAATTCTTCATTATCAACTTTGGTCTCCGGCCGTCCACGGGGCTTGTTCTGCAGGTCGAAATTTCCAGAACGAAAACGTTGGAACCAAAAACGCACTGTGTTTTCTTTTGAGGCACCGTCGCCATACACATCATTAATCCTTCGAGCCGTTTCTGCAGTACTGGTGCCACGGTGGAACTCGTACTCGTAAATAACGCGATATTTCAAGTTTTTCATTTTGTAAACTGAGTGACGCAAAGGAAAAAACAATTGAGGAAAAAAAAAATGAATTATAATTTTCAAAACACAAATACATGAGTAAATAGCTGTATAAATTTGAATTTGGAATTCCTAACCAAAGAGAAGATATTTGAGATCAAATTTGCCAGTATGGCAAAACGCCAATTTCATATGTAAGGACCTAATATATTGATTCTCTGAACTTGCTAGATAATTATGCCCTGTTTGTATCAAATAATTATTTGCGAAATGGAGGTCACGCGCTGTTTCATGTCCCAAAATGCATGCAATGAATAAGCACACCATAACGCGTAGTGTGCAACTCCTAAATGAACTGAGCGATCATGTCGATGTATTTAATGGTAGCATTGAAAGCATCAAGCAGAGGATTGTCTCCATATCATCCGTAGTAACTCTAACGTATGAAAGTGGAGCCTGGAATTTGAAAAAAAAAAATGAAAGTAGACTGAATGCGGTCGCTTAGACGCGCACATGTGGAAATTCTGTGTTTGAAAATATAGTGACAAATCAACAATTTAGAAGTTAATGTAACGCTGGCTGTAGCGTAGTAGACAGAATGTAGAAAGGATCGCTGAGACGCTTCGGTCATGTGGAAGGGAAGAGCGAGGAGAGGATGGTAAAGAAAACAATGAGGTGTGTGTTAAAGGTAGCAGGAAGGGAGGATGCCGACGAAAGGCCTGTCACGATCATATAAAACTTTCAATAATCGACGAGCGTGCATGAGAAGATGAATGAATACCTATGGTTAAAGCAAAAGTGGTGTGCCAGGATAGAAGAGTGTGGCATTCTATCCTTTCTGCCTAAAATAAAATACCCCTGTGGGAAACAATGTGAAGGTTAGTTAGTTTGAACTGATCAAATTAGTAAATTTATGAAACAATTTGTTGCTAGTAATTTTATAGATTTGACTATTTATATCAAATTAAGTAATACCTCAGATCTTATGAATTTTTTTTGTAAATAATACAGAATTTTCATCCCGTAAAATTTCAATACAATATTTTCATGGACACGATATTTGATTATGATGTTTTCTCTCAGAGCAGTCACCGCCCACACAGTTCAGTTTAATTCTAATTAACGAGGTCAAAGTATTATCCCATCAACCTGATTATTTTAACCACGGTTAACTCTTTTTTCTTTGTCTGGTATCAATCCTTACAATATAAATTATATCGCACTGTTGAAGTTTCTACAGATTGTTATGTTTTCCAGTTCCTTAATATTAAAAATTAATTGTTTAATTTAAAAAATTAAATGTTTTGTTAGTGGATAATAGTAAGGAGGATGTACATATAAATTAATGACAAATAAGGTAGCTAAATGATATAAATTTAAGTATAAGTATGCCTTAATTTAAATAATACAAGAATTAAATTTAACCCAAACATTTATTCAATACAAGGAAATATATATTTAGTAAAATAGCTGGTAAATTTTATTGTTATTAACAATAATATTGGAATGAAAGATACAGGTGAAGATTACTGTTAACAGACATTCACAAATAATGAATAATGAATTCTTAGAACATGTAAATATGTATATTTGGAAGGTAAGAATGTTAAGGTGAAGAAACAAATCAAAAGGAGGGAAAGGAAGTTAAACAAAGAAAATTTCCAAAAAAAAAATTATTGGAGGAATATTTAAATTAGAGAAACAGTAAATTAATTTCTTATACGCACTTAGTCCAACGATATTCTAAATTTTTAAGCCAATCAAAAAATATGATTTTTCAAACTTAGCAGGCTTTTGTCTCAGCGATGATTTCTTCGTTTGACGAGAATCGCTCTCCGCTGAGCCATTTTTTCATGTTTGGAAACAAAAATAAACCAAATCTGTAGAATAGGGTGTATGATTGAATTTCCAGCGTAATTTGACCAGTTTTGGTTTGGTGATTGCCGATGAGTGATGTAGTGCGTTATCGTAGTGAAAGAGAACTTTTTATTTGTCAAATGGGACTGTTTTCTCATTGATTTAGCTTTTGTTTCGTTTGATGTGCTACTGGTCCGATTTGGCGCTCGGAGTTATCTGCTTCAATCACTGGCCAGGATTTGAACTTACAAAAATCCAAACTAGTTGACAGTTGGATTTCGGCGTTCCATTGTCTTTTTTTTCTGTTGAAGGACTGACACCATTCGTGCGGTATCTACCCGATGTTAAAGAGCACTCCATAGTCACCGGTGAAGTGACTATGGAGTCAACATAAATTGATATTCAGTCAACTTTGAATTCTTTAAACCAACATCTGATGGTATTCATCGATTTAAATTATGATAATGCATAAAATGGGAAGGGTGAGAAGAGGAAGGAAATGGGATTCAATTAAAGAAGTATCAAATTTATTTCAATAATCATAAATGAGATTACGGAGTTTCATTTTAAATAAAAGCAAATTATCAATAAAAATGTCTAGGTTATTTGTAGAATTTAACAGATTGTATTTTGAGGTGGAACGAGTTACAAAACAGTTTTTTAAGTAGTTAGTCCTGCCAAAGTTTGGGTAAAATAAATTATTTGAATGCGTTGAGTATGTAGGACAGCTTAAACCTATTTGCTCTAACAAATGGGGTGAGTCGACCAAGTTATTCAAGATTTTATAAAGATAAAACAGATCTTGTATGCATCTTTGATGTGACAGAGTGAGGGATTTTATGATTTTCTGTGTGTGAGTTGAATTCTAAACGGGATCGGAAATTTAAAATATTGAGAAATTTGTTTTGGATATTTTCAAGTCGCTCACTGTATGTAGAATAATGAGTATTCCAGACTACTGATCCAAACTCCAGTTGCCTGCGTACAAATGAAAAATATAAAGTGATTGAAATGGGTTTGTCGTTCTGGCAGTGAAACCAAGGAGTCGATATAGCAATTACCAATTCCTTATGCGAAAGGAACAACCGAATGAGTCAAAAAATGCAGATTTTCAGGAGAGCCAAAACAAAATTTGGGAATTTTGGTTGTTTACGAAATATCTCTTAAAGCCTTTGTTACTTTTATCTAATTTTTGCACCGCTACTTTTTTTTTGCATAAGAACGTTGATCCAAGTTGACTAAAGTCATTGTTTCTTGCTAAATTTTTCAAATAATTAATCATGACATTTGTCCTATTCTGAAAAATTTGATACTCACTTTTTTTTTCTTTTGTGACTCATCTAATTTTTCCTTGCTAGATATGTATCTAAAGAACAACTCTGCATACTTAACTCATTTATAATTTTATTGACTCGTTCCTTTCGACCACAGAAATATTTATCTTTTAAAAATGGATATTGCTGTGTTTGCTACCAAACGGGGGATATTGCAGCTTTGCTATTTACATATACCAGTATGATTGGATATTGCTGACTTTCCTATGATGTTTAAGTCTAAAATCGATATCAACTTTCACTTTAGATTGTGTGGCTGAAGTGGATATTGCTGCTTTTGCTATTAATAGTGATTTGGAAACATGATTTTATAAGGGATAGACCCATATTTCTTATAATATCTGGAATTCAGCACATTCCAAATTAGTAATTCTCCGACTGCATTCAAAACATTTTTTTTTTTTTTTGGATATTGCTGCCTTTGCTTTTGTACTCCTCAAGTAATGTCCTTTAATATTTGTATGATTTGGAAACTAAATATTGCTCTCTTCTTGAAAGAGTATGAAATGTGCATAGAAAACCTTTAAAATCAAACTGGAAAATCCCATTCTTAAAGATTCGAATGTTTGTAGAAGTTTATATTATAATTAATTGTGTAATTCTTTATGTCAGAGTCCGGAGCCACCGGCGGTCTGGCCCCGCAGGTGGGGGTGGCCCGCTGCAACACAATCACGGTGCTATCCCGCGGGGAGCGCTCGCTACAGGAGCCCCCGGTCACCCGTTCTCGCTCCCACGGCTCACGTCCCGGCTCGTGCCGCTCGAGCGAGCCCTTTTGGAGGGAGCGCGGCTCCAAGCAGAGGTGGACCTGCAGCAAATGCACTCTGGAGAACCCCGAAGGCAGGATGAGCTGCGAAGCGTGCTTGTCTCCGAGCCGAGGACCCGGCTGGTCCGTTACGACGCTGGGACACAACGCGGGGCGCAGCGGAGGTGCCGTGATCACAGTCTCCGACTGGGGAGTTCCGCCCCCGCGTCCCGCGTACCAACGCTCTCTCTCGGAACAGTTAGTTCCCGCCGGGAAAGTGATTTCGTCAAGACGCAGCGTCCACGAGTGCTTCGATCTCTCACCGGCCTCGGTATCGAATCCGGATGTTCTAAAAATGTCTTCATCCTCCGCGTTTCTGGATGGGAAGTCTCAGGATCGCGGAAGCTACGCAAATCTCCCGACAGACAAGCTGGTGCACAGTGTGGCGGGCGCGAGTGACAAGGAGGAGGGGTGGGACGAGTGCGAGGGGGTCATCTACGCCCTGCCCAACAAGGGCAAGTACAAGGACCTCAACTTGCAGCTGCAGGTGGGGGAGGGCTCGGGTTACTCGTACATCGCTGGACCTGAACTGCGCACTACGCACATCACGCAACAGGACGCAGAGTGAGTTAACCACGTTTATCTGTTTTTTATTTTACGTGTTGTGAATATCTATCTACTGTGTTTGTACAATTACACGCATGTAATAGTGAGTTGATACAGACATTTATCCCTCATATATTTGTTTATATACTCTTTTTATTTTTCATAAAATAGCAATATGCACCTTAAAAGCATGTTAATCACGAGGTAAATATTCTAAAAATTATATAATCCGACCATCATATCAAAATATGTGAAGCCTGTAAAAAATTACCTACAGCAACGTACTTCTTAATTTCATTCAATTAATTTTTATTCTTATGTAAATATACAATACATATCGAGGGTAGAAAGCCAAAAAGGAGTTAGTGATTATTTCGGACTTTACAGGAGAGAAAAATAATGTTTTGTCAATGTTTATTTTATTATTAAATGATTACCATATTTGTTAATCCAAAACACAAGACTTCAAGTCAATAAATACTTCCAGAAGAACCGAGGACTTATTTTACTGGACTCTCAATTCCCGATAACGAGAGAAAACTTTAGATGGAAAGAAGAAACAGCACATATTCCAAGCTCAAAACTGGATCTGATGATTTACACAGTTCTCTATCCTTATGACAAACATGATGCAGTTGCAAATAGCACAGATAGCCAAGTAGTCATAAATTAATCTTCCCAATTGCAATATTTTAGAGTTAGTCCATCCACCAAATTTTCTTAAAATATTCAAACCAATATGAATATTGTTTCACAGCGGGGGTGGTGGGCGTATGTGGTCGTGTCCTTCCTGCTCGTACGCCTACAACCGCGGCTGGCTGCAGCGCTGCGAGGTGTGCGGCGCTCGCAGGCGCGCACCGAGCCTGACCAGGCCGGCACTCACCACACTCACGGCGCTGTCCGCAACCGAGCCCGAGACGCCGCGGGGGCTGGTCCCCATGGCCTCGCTGGAGCTGGAGTTGTCGTCCGATCAGCCTCTGGTGGCCGAAGGTATATTTGCTGTGTATCATCAGGAATTTTTTCTGAAGAATTCAACCAAGAAATTTCACTTAGTTGGTCCAGCTGATGACTGATCTGATTCTCCTTCTAGGCCCGGAATATACAATGTTACTGACCATGATAGCATACTATAAGTAGACCACACCCACTTGATCAATTGAGTTCGAACAGAAAAGAAGATCATTCCGATTTGAGAAAAACATTTTTTGTACGATAAGGAGCAATCTGAAAAAAAAATTCCTAAAAAAATATTTTTAAACAATTGTTCTTAACAAATAGTTAATTGGAATAAAAAATCCGAAGGCTACGCTGAAGATATTTAATTTTTTTTTTGCAAAAAATTTGTAAAGACCGGGGAAAGTTGCATCTCAGTTAGATAAGATTAGATTAGATTAGAATTTCCAATCCCGCGGGATCCCGAATACTTTTTGTTTTTTTTTGTATATAGAGCTGAATAGCAATTAACGACAATGCCATGCATTTTTTTAGCAATTTTAATAAAATGCTCATTATTAATCATTGCATTAAAGTTTTTGTAGGCGTTTTTCAATGCATCAATCAATCAATGTAGTACAGTAAAAACTACACTAGTAGTAGTTTTTATTACTATGCTAGGTTGATAAAATACAGCAAATATTATTCAAAGCTATTTTCATTATTTGAATGTGACATGATCATAAGTTTTAAGTACTTACTAAAAGCTCTATAGACATATACAATTAAACATGCAAAACATAAAAAATGCTAATCAATCCCGATAATCCCGATAATCTCGTCCGATTTTTCGGTTCGGGATTGATCTCGTAAAATGCCTCGAGGTCTCGCAGGATCCTTGCATTCCCTAATCTCAGTCAGGAGCTCCACAGAAATATACATGAAGCGACAATTTTTTTTTCAGAAATTTTTTAATAAAATAATAGTTTAATGTGTACCTCGATAAGTGCCAACAAAGAAAATAAAAATAATTAAACACCTCATAAAAATCATCCAATTTCTATCTAAATTCTATCCTCCCAGGGTGGTGTAACCTAATAATGCTGTAAAGGTTCAATAATTATTATATTATAAATAATGCTAGAACTATCAATATTAATTATGTGAATGACATTACCACACATTCATAGTACAGTCTATAAGGGTTATACTTACTAATTACTTGAGAAATTCACCCTAATGACACACCTTTTGTAAAAAAATGTTACGATTAATTCGTGCACCACCGTACATCAGTATAAAAGTCTTTAAACGAAAATTTGGCGACATTTCTCTTTAGAACCTTTCATAAATGAACTTTGACACACCATGCATGCCTAGCCTTTGATCGCATGTCTCCTCTGCCAGTAGTGAGAGCGGACAGCGTGGCGGGCATGGCGGGCGTGGCGGAGGGGTGGTCCTGCCGCCGGTGCACGCTGCGCAACAGCGGCGGGGCGGCTGCTTGTGCGGCGTGCGGGGGATCCCGCCTCCGCTCGCTGCTGGGCCCCCCGGACCCCACGCTGCCCCGCGGGGAGTTCTGGGCTTGCGCGTCGTGCACGCTCCGCAACCCGCTGACGGCGGCGCTGTGCCTGGCGTGCAAGGCGCCTCCTGTTCCTCCCCACCATTCTGGTGAGTGCCACGGAACTTCTGGCCAACTTCACGGCGGTACATATTCAAATTTACCGAATTCGAGGCTTGCATCACAGTTTGAGGCCAATTTGTGATGCGATGACTACCCCAAGAATACGTAAAGTGGATTATTTGAAATTTTTTTTTTTTGCCTTATTTCTTTTTGCACAAACCATTTTCATAAGGAGATCTCGGCTATAATGAGCAAAACTGTGAATTTATTTTGATTTTCGCATATTCCCATACTATCGTTCTCGGTTATAAGGAGCGCGATTCCCGGATATACGGAGCAAATTTTAGAAACTCTGCATACATATTTGCTTGAGTTATAGAGAAAAATAAATAAATACGTACTCATAACAATGAACTTTGCTTTTAAAGCGGCTCGCACTTAATTAGTGTTCATTTTATGATGTACACAAAGTGTGTCCGAAAATGCCACGTGCATAGGCAAACAAACGTTCGTCAGCATTTCTTATCAAAGGAATGCCGAACTGAAGGTCGAGAACTGTCATATAACTCCGATTATTGGGGGTTTCCAAAATGTTTGAGGTTACAGTTTGTTTTATGCAGTTTACTGTATTAGCATTTAAAAGCCTAATCAGTTAAATGCGAATTGTTCTATCGGAAACATGTCCACTAACAAACGAAAATGTCTCTGGGTTTGCGAAATTGTCAAAATTATTCGTGAAATAGAACGCGGCGCCAAAAATTCCAAAGTCTGTAAAAAGTTTTCACTATCGTCTTGTACAGTTTCATCGCTCTAGAAAATTAAAGATGTTTATTTGGCTGCTCTTGAAAATAACATCACACAATCAAAAAAATTTAGAAAGTGAAATTTACCTATCCCGGATATAAGGAGTCCCGGCTATAAGGAGCAAATTTAGTCGGTCCCGTCGCGCTTCTTATAACCAAGTTCGACTGTATTTAAAAATATAGCAAAAACATCATTATAATTCTTGAGAGAGGATGTTTGTTAAAGCCGAAAGTTTGTTATATAATAAAGATGATCCTACAACTAGATTTCCTGAATAAAAATGCAGACATGCGTAACAAAAATCAAATATAATGATAAGTGCAATTTCACTGAATTAAAAAAAAAATTATTAAAAAAAAATCTTTTTTCAAATTTATAAGGTTTTCATGATTTTATTCGACTTCTATTAAAGCGAATTAGTCAATATATACATATCAATATAAGTAATTTCATCTTTCGTAATTACAAATTTTTGCATTAAAAGTCAGATTTTTTGAAAAAGAATGTAAAATTTGAGATTGCATATCTCCATAACTATGGTTGCTTGAATATTTTCAACTCATTATCTAGGCAGGAAGTTTTGCTACTTGCTATGGCTTCTTCTAGCGAGACAGGCATGGTATAATAATTCACACTTATACGTTGTATAGATAGATAGATAAATAAAAAAATAAAGATAATCACATCATATTCACTAATTTGTTATACAATACGAAATACCTTTAAATCTGTATATTTCATGTTATAGAGCCTGGAGCCCCGCGGAGTCCATCGCCACCCCCTCGTCAGCGTCGGGAGCACCGAAGGTATATAGTACCCACTTTCATTCTATGTGGACATTTCATGGATCGAATATAAAATACTAGCTTCCAATTTTCATTAAAAACTATAATGCTGCACTACTGATATTAAGTTTTGGAATTTAAATTATTATGAAATATTCAAGACAGAATTATTCCAGCAAATTTTATCATTACTGTCTTGACAATCTTATTAGATAGTAAAATAATTTAGCATTTCAGCTAGCCACTTCGCTCCACTTCTCCTCGCGCTAGCGATCTTAATTTGCGATTTTATCAATAGTTCTTAAATATTATAAATGTACTCCAAATAATTTCAGCGTTAACAGTAAGTGCATAGATAATTGATACATGCCTTTCTCCTTGCTCAAATCCATACTCTAACGTACTGTTGCTCATCACGTTTCGCAATACTCTGTGCTCGGGGCTATGGGATCTTGGGGACAATTATGCACTCACATTTTATATTCTTAAAATATATAGAAAACGTATAAAAAATGGTTAGGTTGATCGAACTTGGATAAAACTATAGACGTACCTCTATAACTTGGCGTGCGAGGGAGGGCGTCCCTGTCACGTAACAGAAGTTGTCAGGGTGTAAATTTATTACACAGTACATAATGTACAGAATGTCCTGTGACCGGAGTCGTATTAAATACAGAAATTCGGTCAAGCAGCACTAAAGAAACCATGCAGTAATGGCGGCCGTTCTATCTGTCAAACTGTCAGACGTATATCGGTCCATTATTCGCTTTTTCAGCTACGCAAAATTTTAATACTTCATTGGCAATTGTTCTTGCACCATCCCGGACTGTTTAGGATGTTTTGGACATAATAATTCAGTGTATATTGGTAATCAAGATATCACAGCTCCCGACCAAATACAAAATTGAACTAACTGACAGTACGAGGGGTTACCGCCGGGTGCGGGCGGGGCGGGTTTTAGTTCCAAATTCGCCGCACGCCAAGTTAAGTCGGGCAAGCAATAGTCGGGGATATATATTTTTTAAAGTTACAATCTGATATGGAGGGATGCATCAAAATTTTTAACATAGCTTGCAATGCTTTTACAGGACCTCGACTGATCAACCATGAAATTTAGTGCTTTCACACAAACGATTATACGCAGAGAACATTCGTCTAAGCTTAAACTCGAGTCACACAGTTTACGCCTGCATTGTGCAAGCGGGTTTCCCGCAAAGCATCGTACTCTTCCCAATACTGACGGTCATAAATGAAGCTGAAATTGATGATTTATTGAGGTTGACCTCGCTTCTGTTGCGAACCTTCGCTTCTGTTGTTGTTATTAAATATTGTGTGGGGAATGCTTGCCGTTTGTAGCCGGCAAGGCGCACCCACCCCGGCCCCTCCACCCAGCGAGTGGCAGTGCTGCGTGTGCACGTTCAGCAACGCCGCCGCGGTGCCGCTGTGCGATATGTGCCGCGCGCCGCGCACCTCGCCACAGGACATCATACAGGTTATAGATGGAGGTAATCGGCATGTTCATATACGATTCATATTTTTTTGTTTGACTCGATGTTTGACTAATCGTTGTAAAGCAGCGTTTGGAAACTATTTAGTTATTATGAGATTTAATGTTAAGTATGTGGTATTAAAAGTCACAACATGCTTAATAGAAGCAGGTCTTCCAGGGTGAAGATTGGTCACCGGGTGAAATAGTTTTACAACTAGTCCAATTAAATCAATTTGACCTAACCTAAAGGTATTTATATAATAAACAGTAGAACTTCTATTCGTCGTTAATGTTTTCCTGAAGAATAGACAAACTTTTTAATGAGAAAATTGGCTACCACGCCCTCACCAGAAAGGCGCCGGACAGTCCCCAAATCCGGGCCCGCCGCGCAGAGCAAGGAAGAGATGGAAGCCACAGGGCTTACGACCTGTGAATTATGGAACGATGGATGAATATTGAATAACTTATTTCTATAGAAATTAGTAAAAATTGGAATAACGAATCCGATATATGAACAAAATATTTTTTCATCACAACTCTTCATTTATTGAGGAAAGAAAATATTACATTTCTTTCATTAAAACATGAACTTTTAGCAAATTATTAATTTGAGAATACTAACAAACCTTGTATAAACCACACTGATCGTTTTTAAATGTCTACCGGTATCCTCGTCAGGACAGACGCACAATAACTTCCATAAATTAAATTTGTAAGAGTCAAGTGTTAGGTGGGAGTATGACCTCATTTGTGGTGGGGGAGAGGGGTGGAGTTTGACATTGAGACATTGAAATTCGGAATGTATTAAATAATGGATTATTTGTTTATGTCAATTGGTTGTTAATTATATAAGATTTGGTGTTGAGGGACATTTTGATTTTTAGCATTTCTAAACGATCTAGCCAATGGTCTTTATTATTTGTATCTAATATTTCGATGCCGTTTTCTTTTTTTAAGTGTGGCTTGTCTCCAAGCTATGGTTTGAAAATTCTGAGAAATTATTATTAAGACTTCTTAGGTGTTCTTTTATACTAATATTAAAACAACATTCTGTTTTACCTATATAAAATTCTGCGCAGTCATTACAATTGTGTTTATATTAGGTCCTTACATATGAAATTGGCGTTTTGCCGTACTGGCAAATTTGATCTCAAATATCTTCTCTTTGGTTAGGAATTCCAAATCCAAATTTATACAGCTATTTACTCATGTATTTGTGTTTTGAAAATTATAATTCATTTGTTTTTTCCTCAATTGTTTTTTTCTTTGCATCACTCAGTTTACAAAATGAAAAACTTGAAATATCGCGTTATTTACGAGTACAAGTTCCACCGTGGCACCAGTGCTGCAGAAACGGCTCGAAGGATTAATGATGTGTATGGCGACGGTGCCGCAAAAGAAAACACAGTGCGTTTTTGGTTCCAACGTTTTCGTTCTGGAAATTTCGACCTGCAGAACAAGCCCCGTGGACGGCCGGAGACCAAAGTTGATAATGAAGAATTGAAGGCTATTGTGGAAGCGGATCCATCGCAAACCACATCCGAGTTAGCTGCAGGCTGCGGTGTTAGTGATAAAACTGTTTAAATCCACTTGAAGCAAATTGGTAAGGTGAAAAAGCTTGAAAGGTGGGTACCTCACGAATTGAGTGAAGCAAATCAACAAACGCGCGTTGACTGCTGCGTTGCATTACTCAACCGGCACAATAATGAAGGGATTTTAAATCGAATCATTACCTGTGATGAAAAGTGGATCCTGTACGATAATCGGAAGCGCTCATCGCAATGGCTGAACCCTGCCGAACCAGCCAAACCATGCCCCAAGCGAAAATTGACTCCAAAAAAGTTACTTGTGAACGTTTGGTGGACTAGTGCTGGTGTCGTTCACTACAGCTTTCTTAAATCTGGCCAGACGATTACGGCAGATGTCTATTGTCAGTAACTGCAAACCATGATGGAAAAGCTAGCTGCTAAACAACCGAGGCTGGTTAATCGCTCTAGGTCACTGCTGCTTAATGATAACGCTAGACCACACACTGCACAACAGACGGCTACCAAATTAGAGGAGCTTCAATTGGAATGTCTAAGACATCCACCGTACTCTCCGGACCTTACCCCAACAGATTACCATTTTTTTCGAAATTTGGATAACTAAAAGGAAAAAATACAACTCCGATGGGGCAGTCCAAACCGCCTTCAAAGATTTTAGTGATTCCCTTCCGAATGATTTTTTTAGTAAAGGGATCGATGAACTACCTATAAGATGGCAAAAGTGCATAGATAGCAATGGTACATACTTTGATTAAATAAATATATTATAATAAAAAAAAATCGGCTTTATGTTCCTCCCATACTAAATGCCAATTTCATATGTAAGGACCTAATATATCCCGGAATGATTTAATGGATCAACTTTATCTTCAGAGCTATTGTTACTGTAGAGCGCGGTCTGCAATTCGGTAAAATTTTAAATACTTTTTCAGAAATATTGCTTACGTATAACACCCTACTCCAGTGTTCATTATTGTTCTTTTAAAGTTTCCGAGAGTAGTTGATAACATCATAATTTAATGAATTTATAATAAAATATATTTTTCTATGGCTAATGTTAAGCTGTCTCTTGTCCTCCATACTCTATGTTTTTGCACAGAAATTTTTCATTTAAGCTTGCGACAATCCAAATATCGAGCTCCCTGTGACACTTTACATTTTAATGATTTAATAATGGTGGAATTACAGCGTTTGGGGATCCGGGAAGACAGGAGAGCTGTCAGATGGAGACCCTCCGCTTGAAAGAGGAGAGTCTGGCGTGGGCGCAGTGGCAGGAGATTCTCAACCAGTGCAAGCAGGTAATGCACCTATCGCAATGAATGTATTCTCTCGTGGCATATTGAGCGGTTCAACAGTAAACCGGCCGAAATAAAAACCTAATTATCTCATGTTTTTCAGCCATGATCTCCTTCTTTGTGGGACACAGATTCTAATTTTAAAAATTCATCATTTGTTAACATATTTCATTTGTTGGAATTTTTGTTTTAAATATTAATTAATGTGTTTGTAATAAAAAAACTAACTTTTTAACAGTGGTATAAGCCTCAAAGCGCTTGAGTAAATACAATATATTGTTTAAAATCATCTCTTTATATGAATAAAATGTGTTATTAAAAATCATCAAAAAATGTAAAAATTTCTTCCAAATTCAAAAATTTATAACATTATTAGTATTAAACATTTCTTTATTATTTTAGTACGGTTTATCCATCAAAATGTTAGCATTAAACTCATAAGAAAACATATTCTCCGTACATATAAATATTCAGTAAAAATGAATCCCCCCCATTGGACACTGAAAAGAAATTTTATGGCTGCGACTTGTCGATTAATGCTTATATTTTCATAATCATTAAGAAAACAATTGTAGTCTAGCATATACATTCTGATATAAATGAATTATAAAGACCAACATTTAAAAAAAAATGCCGAAATTTGCATTTGCTCTGGCTTTTTATTTTTCTGATCTTTAACTGTATATTTTATACTTGATGCAAAATTTGATTTTGTTCTCAATTCAGGGTAGTAATTATAGGCAACTTTATTATCATAAAGATAAAGCATACGCATATCCATCTTATTCTATAACGTGAGTTTTCTGTGTCTAGCGTGGCAGTCAGTTTGTGGACGAGACATTCCCGGCGGCGGCGCGCTCGCTGTATTACAGCGCGGGCAGCGAGCTGGAGCAGCCAGCCGCCCGCTGGCTGCGGCCCCGGCACATCCACACCGACCCCCAGGATGCGCACTTGCCCTGGGCCGTGTTCCGGCACCCGAGGCCCAGCGATATCTCGCAAGGTACACACCCTTAGCCATTGGCTCATATTATTATATCTGAAGCTTCCGTATGACAACATTTTGTATCGTGTGCGTATGTCTGTTGTGTGCACAGTTCACTGGTAAAGGAGGAATGAAATTTATTTTTGACAATTTTAAATTTCATTTGTTGTAAAATCTATTGCTCATCATTGTATTTTGTGTAAGTAGGTACTAGGTATGTATTTAAAAAAAAATTATTAGTTAGGTACCATGTATTCGTGAAGAAGTTTTTTGCCATATCGTGAAGATATCCACTACACAGAACTATAACACGAATTACTGTGAACATAGACGCACATCGCGGGAGTTAGTTAGCTGCGCTATAAGAAAGAAAGAGAAAATATCACAGACTACCAACGTAGAAAATACAGAAATCTACGTACTTTGAAGTCGATTTGAATTTCTCTACAAATTATTGAAATAAAACTCACATATGTAAGGTTATATCCTCTTTATTATGTGATGAAGCATTACAACGATTAACACAACAAACAGACATATTTCAAGTTGGATTTTTTAAATTTTTAAGGTAATAAGCGCAAAAGGCAAAAAGTAAACTGCAATTAGCTACAACTTCATATTCATTCGTTCTACAAAATTATGTTTTATTGTCCTTTCTTATATGTGGTTATGACTAGATATCTCAGATTTTTTTTTTGAGTAACTAGTCTATATTTATAGTACCTACGTATATGTTTTTTGCCTATCTACTAGGACATGTGCTTTTTGAACTTTTGAATTTTTAAAACGGTCGAACGTAAATTTTACATTTGTTGGTATTGAATAAAATATGTTGTCCCCATGGTAGCTAAAAAGGAAAAAACGATGAATTATATATTTGTTTGGTCACTTTTTTGTTGCATATTTTTCTGAGATAACTTTACGACCTTTGTTGGAATCATATAGTTGTCTGAAAAGTTTGAGGTTGTTTTAGGTTTATATTGTTCTCTATTATTTTCTAGTCTTCTTTTGTCACAGTCACTCTGAAACATACATACTTAGAAATGTGTTATTTATGTGACTCCTGACTGTAACAACCAAAAACGTGGTTTTAGAAAGTACAGACATTTTTTTACATTTTTGAATTCATATGATTCCGTTCATTGAAGATTGAGCACAATATTAGGCTGATTATAATAACCATAATAATGAAAACCGGCACCTGCCTCTGTACTATGATTTGTCACATTAGTGTAACAATGATTGTCTCTTCAATATGTTTGACGGTATTACCATTGTCAGGTGTGCTGGGCAACTGTTGGCTGCTGAGCGCCCTGGCCGTGCTGGCCGAGCGCGAGGCCCTGGTGCGCGGTGTGGTACTGCGCGGGGAGGGCACCTGCCCGCAGGGGGCCTACCAGTTGCGCTTGTGCAAGGACGGCCGCTGGACCACGGTGCTGGTGGACGACCTGCTTCCGTGCGACAAGCGAGGTCACCTGGTCTACTCTCAGGTATTTAATTTGAATTTTTTTTTTTATCTTAATTTAATATTTATTTTACAAATCTTTGTGCACTCTATTGGACGGCTTATCTTCTCTGCACCAGACTGCTTCTTGCAGAATGGAAATGTCTTTATTTATACTGTTTTAAGTTTTTTTTATTGTGTATTAAACGTAATCTATATCAAACATAATAATTTCGTTCTGTCCGTCCGGCCCAGCTATGTGGAATCAGCTACCACAAGTGTTATGACCCATGGAAAATCAGGAATCTTTCAAGAGCCTAAAAACTTACTTATTCGGGATGTCGCATCTGTGAAGCGCCCTTGAAGTGTCTTTCACGCAAAAACGGCACTGTATAAATCATCACAAACATAAACATAAACATTATCACGTGACAAAATGGCTGCTTCATAATAAAATGAGCATTGATGTTGATTTTAGACTGAAACATCATATCAAAAACAGCAATATATCCAATTATTTAAATAGAAAAAGCAGTGATGTCCACTATTTGGTAGCAAACACAGCAATATCCATATATAAAAGTTAAATATTACAGTGGTTAATTATTTCCTTTTACTTCAGGCTAAACGGAAACAGCTGTGGGTACCGCTAATTGAAAAAGCCGTTGCTAAGTTGCATGGCTGCTACGAAGCTTTGGTGTCTGGAAGAGCTATTGAAGGTATGTGACGAAATTATTGACCTAAAACAACATTTCATCATGTAATGTATGTAACAAAATATATATGTATGTATGTGGTTTTATTCCATTTATTTGAATTATGCAGTGGCGTAATTCGTTCTGTAAACGTGCTTGTATCTTAAAAAACCCGTATGTCAAAGCAAATTTCCCCACATATTGGGGCAAGTCCCTTGGTATTACACTAGATTATGGGAAATTTGAACACAAGTATTTTCTAGATATGGTAAATTACCACTTAACAGTTTCTTCCGGTGATCCGCCGAGATGTTGACTTTGGTAGTTTGCTTCTGCTATTATGCCAGCAATCAGAATACACTCACAAATTAATTCAACAGAACCTCGTTAATTGGAAATTCAAGGGACCCAAAAAACATTTCTAGGTACAAAAAAAATTTTGCGATTTTGATTTTTTTTCAATTTTGAAATTCGCCAAAAATCGTAAAACACTCGAAAAAAGCCATTAATTTTTTGAAAAAGTGTATTTTTGCATATTTCAAGAAAATTGTTATTCCTCGGAAATGCAAAATTTATTATGGTAAAGTTTGCTAGTATGTCTAATCAGATTTATTGAAAAAAATCTCAAAATACTCGCAGGTCGAGGTTCGACTGTATTTTATTTCATAGATGAACTAACGGCACAATTAAAATTGTACATATAGAAAACTTTAGCAATTCAAAATATTCTGATTTACGTTTTGTTTCAGACTAGTGTTGTAAAAATGCTTCCATGTGCCCCATGAAAACTTATTAAAGTTGGTTCACCCTGTTTTTGCAAATGACCCCTAGTGTTTCACGTTTAAATGATAGCACTTTTTCATCATTCCTTGCAGTAAACAGTAGAATTTGCAATTCCGTATATCGTAACACAGGTTATTCCTTTCCTCAGTGTATCAGTCCACTATATATCAACCAAAACAGAAAGTTGTACAACAAATAATACTTCCATTATTAAACTTTAAAAATGTTTTTTATTCTCCGATAACTTCTTTAAACTCTCTTTTATAGGATGTACCATTTGAGTGTAAAATTAATCGAGGACCATCTTACAAGTTTATATAGATTTATCAATCAACTATCTGAAGTTTCCCTTATAAAGTGTGCTATCTTGAAGCCATGTCAAAAACAGCACATTTGAAAATTTTGAAACATACTAGCAGGAAAGCAATCGGCTTCGCCGATTGCTTACTGCTAGGCCCTGCGGGCGGCTATTGTGGCCGCTTCGCGGCCAATGACGGCCGCTCCGCGGCCAGCGATGGCCGCTGCGCGGCCAATTATGTTTGCTGTGCAACAAACACAATTGTTTACCTATGCCTACGTCAGCCGCTTCGCGGCCAATTGTATCTGGCAAATTTCCATTTATGCTATTGTGGCCGCTTCGCGGCCAATGACGGTCGTCTTGCGGCCAATTGTGTTTGCTCTGCAACAAACACAATTGTTTTCTTTACTGTTACAAAGTTAATAGAATTTGATAATCGGCCGTATTCTGAAGTAAGCAATATTTATTTTTTTGTTTCTTGACAGTTACTGTATAACATTGTGATGCTGTCAATTTTGAGTTTTTAAGTTTGGCTGGTCTTAAAATAATGAATTCATCAACATTGAGGAGAAAAAATTCAGGTTTTAGTGTCTATGGTAGCTGTCAGTGACAGACAAAACTTCAATGAAAAAATCAGGTTTTACTGTCTATGGTAGCTGTCAGTGACATACAAAAAATGAAACATCTATCGAATTATTATTTGTATTTATTTTTATCGATAAAATTACAGCGTCTTATTTATTAATAAATTACATAGCATTTTAGTTTAATGATTATTGATAAATTAATGTATTTTAAAAATATATCATTTTGTAGTCCATTTCACGACCATCATCTTCAATACTATCAATACACAGAATAAAATGTAAAGATTGGGCCTTCTAAACGCCCGAGTACATCTTCGTTAACCAATCGAGCATGTTCATTCTTTGGACACAGTATCGCTCGTTTTCTCATTAGGGAATATACACTATAGAATGTACTTCATTTATATGCTTTGAACGACATTTTGACTTCCACTTTCATTTGGAATAAGCACTGATGACGCATACTTTCCTTCCACAGGAGGCAGCTTTCCATCGCCTAAATCTAAAAGCCACTGTGTAAATGAATTTTCACCTTCTAAAGTGCGGACATTAGTTTTCAAATTGAAAATAGTAAAATTTTTCCAATGTTGGCTGTTTTTAATAGATGTCGCTACTAACTGACCGCGAGAAGCCCTTCGAGAAACTGGTAGAATTTGTCTAGTCGCCGCCCAAAATGATAACTTTATTGCCAAAAATATCATTATTACCCATTATATCGTGCAGAGTATGTTCAATTATATCTAAAGCTATAACTGGCGCCATCAGTGCTTCATCCCAGATGATAACATCAGCTGCACTTATAATTGCACGGTTCTTGGATGTCACTCTGCATGTTGTGTTATTCTATAAATCAAGAGGTAAATTAAAAGTCATGTGACATGTACGTCTACCTGGTAATAAAATTGCTGTATTCCTGTCCAAGCAACAGATAAAACTTTCGTAGATCTTCCTCTTAAAGTATGTATGATGGTCTTATAAAGGAACGTTTTACCTGTGCCACCAGGACCGTCAATAAAGAAACATTTTTTTGTTTCAGGTACATCTGAAATTTTTTACTTATTATACTGTCGAAAGCACAATGTTGTTCTCGATTGAGTTTTCCAGCCATCTCTAACCCTAAAGAACTTTCTAATGCTAAATTAATATCAACCACTTCATTATGATTCAAGAAGAGGCTATATGGAATGAGAGAAGTGACAACCCTGCAAGTGCGAATACTGACGCGCTCTACACACGAATAGTAGACGCACTTCGAAATGCCGCGATCTCAACATTTGACAATCGTAAACATAGCTCGAAACGATATAAACAAATATGCGGATGGAATGATTTTGTTGCACAAAAATATGCGGAATCCAGATACGCGATGTTGATTTGGATCGAAAATGGCAGACCACTCGTAGGCCCCATCGCAGAGGAAAGAAAATTAAAGCGTGCAGCGTTTAAACTGGCCCTGAAAAAATGTCAGAAGGAAGCAGAGCAAATACAGATGGATAAAATAGCTAGGGACCTAGATAATCGTGACTTCAGACAGTTTTGGAATAAATCGAATAAAAATTGCAATATGCGGTGTAAAATTCCAAGTAACATAAATGGAGAAACGAATCCCAAAGCAATCGCAAACATTTTCGCAGACCATTTTACCACCCTAACTCCGACCTCTCTGATCTCCTCGAGTGGACCGCCAATTAATCCAACAACAACTGAAGGTAATGGACTTTCGATTACTGTGAACATGGTCAATACCGCCCTGAAACATATGAAAGCTGGTAAATCGGCAGGCCACGACGGACTAAGCATTGAACATGTCAAACACGCGGGAGGACCAATTTTACAGCTCCTGGCGAGGTTGTTTACTGGCATTATAAAGAATGGGCAATTACCGAGTAATATGACGAGGACCATAATTACACCCATTCTTAAATCCAAATTATCGGACTCAACCTCCCACGAGAGCTACAGACCAATCTCGATTGCCACAACCATCGCGAGATTATTCGAACGCGTGCTGCTAGATCAGGTCGAATCCAGCATGGAAACTAACGACAACCAGATGGGTTTCAAAAAACAGACCTCTACCGACGCTGCAATATTTACTGTAAAACGGACACTGGAGTACTACAGAAACAAAAAGACTACTTCATACGCATGTTTCCTAGACTTGAGCAAGGCTTTCGACAGAGTTTCTCACCCTTTACTTTGGGCAAAACTCAGGGAAAGAGGCATACCATCGGAGGTAATACGTATCCTTGACTCGTGGCACAGACAACAGGAAAACCAAGTAAGGTGGAGAGACAGTCTTTCCGAACCTGTTCACATGACGAGCGGCGTCAGACAGGGAGGGTGCATGTCCCCAATACTGTTCAACCTTTATATGGACGAACTCACTCAAAGGCTAAACAACGCGGGGGTAGGCTGTCACATCGGAGGACAGTGTCTTAACAACATCAGTTATGCTGACGATATGGTACTGATGGCACCGTCTATAAGAGGACTACGCATTCTTCTAAAGATCTGTGAAGTGTTTGCTGAAGAAACAAACATGCTCTATAACCCTAATAAAACAGCACTGTTGGTTATAAAGTATGGTCAGGGCCCAACAAGTATTCCTCCAGTTACTCTGAACGGTGTGGTCCTGAAGGTGACCGAAAGAACGAAATATCTAGGACACATAATTACAAATAATCTAATGGACGACGACGATATTGACAGGCAAAGACGAGCTCTCAGTGTGAAAGCGAATATGCTGTGTAGAAGGTTTCGTCTGTGTAGCACCGCTGTAAAAAGAACGCTCTTCCTTGCCTTCTGTGCAACATTATATACATGTGAACTCTGGACAAATTATAAAAAGAGCAGCATAGAAAGACTTCGCATACAATATAACAACGCCTTTCGTATGATGTTTGGCCTTCCCAGATATTGCAGCGCTTCCGGTATGTTCACTGAGGGGCGTGTTCCCAACTTTGCAGCCCTCTTAAGATCCAGGGTGGCAGGGATGAGGGAAAGGATATACAGCTCCGGAAATATCCTTATCCTGGAAGCCCGTCTTACTCCAGAATCCAGCATCGATGCACACTGGAGAAAGATACTGGCCCCGCATAATTGACTTGCCATCGCTCGCTAAAGCCGATATTTTACCGTATATTTCTTTTGATTACTTCTAATACTTCTCTTCTATTT
Source organism: Agrypnia vestita (assembly GCA_016648135.1). Lineage (NCBI taxonomy): Eukaryota > Metazoa > Arthropoda > Insecta > Trichoptera > Phryganeidae > Agrypnia > Agrypnia vestita. The sequence continues at coordinate 1,573 of JADDOH010012334.1, read as the reverse complement.
TATATGTTCTTCTTCTATTTTACTATTTCTCTTTTGTTTTTATATAATATTTTTAATGTGTGTATTTTCTTTTATATGGAATGTGTGGGATTGCACGAACCTCCCCACATTCTGGAATAAAGCTATATTTATTTATTTATTTATTTATTTATTATAAGTATTGCTGTAATCTGGTCCCGGCAAACCCTGTGATGTGCAAGAAGAATTTTCATTTATTAATGCCTTTTGAATATACAAAAGGGAACAATTTTCTTAAATGGTATAATTCTATATTTCTAGGAGAAACGGGGGACATGCGACCAATAATCTTGTCCCCGCCACATTGCCTCTTCTTCCACTGCTTATTGCTGGAAAAAACATAGAAATCAGTTAAATCCTGATACTTAATATTACATGCCTCATTATCTTGTTGGTTAAGTTTAAACCATGCAGTTAATGTTGTATTATTTGAGGCTGTAGAGTCCAACCAAATTCACCTGATGGAAATAACAATGGAAAAACCATCGGATCTAAATGTTTTGATAACATATTAATACGCTGGAGACCTCCTACATTCTTAGGGTGAACAGCAACATCTACGTTTGCCGGTAACCTACGTTCGTAATCTGCTACATACACAATGGCGACTTCGTTTTTATTAGATGGAGCATTATACCTTCTTTGGTCATCTAACGAAGAACGCGTAAAGAGTAGTTGAATATTCTGCATCTGGCCCCCGTGCTCTGCAACTATAAATTCTTCTTCTTCAACCGCTTCTTTCAACCTTTTGTATTGGAGAGCATATGGACTTACACGACGGATGACATTATATTTTGTTGACATCTAAGGTTAGACGGATGGCTCATACGTACCCTGACTGCTTCATCCGCATCGTAAACATATAGTTGCGCATATGCCGGCACCTCTCCATCACTCTGCAAACTTCTATGATATACTTCACCTGAAATTTTTAAACAATACGGAAAGATGCAAATGCATTAGCACAGTTGTACTGTCGAATAAATTCCTTAAAATTTTTAGACTCATTACTGTTTTCTTCTGGATATTGCGGCAGTCCTCCATTGTGGCAACAGCTATGAAGTAACTTACCCTTTTCAGCACCAAAATGAACCGCTTTGCAATGATTGGCATAATGAAAATGAATTAAAATTGTTAATGGCACATTTAAAATAAGATGTCGCATTTCTTCCTTCAGCATACACTCTTTGCCTAGCATTTTCACGTTCCCGCTGGTCAGCATTCCTTCTTTCACATTCCTCTTCTGTTATGTTTGACAGTCTACGTCTGGCATTTCTTCATTCATATTGTGAACTCGAATCGCATTATCAAATTGCCGGTTTGTGATGTTGAGTCTTCCATCGGAATTCTGAAAAATAATAATTTTTTATGTATAAATACGGAGAAAATGACACGTAAAATGACATTCGCGCCACGCGCTGTGAGACTTTTGAGGTTATATGAGAGATGTTTATCTAAGGTTAAGTTCACTTTGCAGTTTAAATAAAATATAAAGCGTAATAAATGTTTAATAAATAAATGCTTTGAACGTTTATTGAAGCAAGATTAACGCAAA